>JAYMSP010000601.1:0-46005 GCA_036897095.1 Plantago elongata | reverse complement strand
TGTAAACAGCGCCGGACGAATACGAACTCCATCAATGAGATCGGGTACATGCTCATGAGTATCTTGTTCGAGCTCTTCAATTCTTTGTCATAGTTTAGGTATTTGTGGCGCTCATCTTTAACTATCACGTTGTGGAGTGTGATGCAACAATCCATAATCTTTTTAAGAATGCCTTTGTCGTGCACAAGGGCCAGATTTCGTATAATTGCAAATCGTGTTTGCATAACTCCAAAAAGCACGTTCGACGTCTTTGAGGCAGGACTCTTGAAGCTCAGAGAACTTGGCTTTTTTGTGAGTTACTGAATTCGGGATGGCAGGAACAAACGTAGTCCAAGTTGGGTATATCCCATCGGTTAGATAGTAAGGCATATTGTATTGATGGACATTGACCTCAAAGTTGACCTGATGGACCGTGTCGTTCAGGAGATCGTCGAACATCGGTGAATGTTGCACGATTGATAAATCATTGTATTTTCCGGAAACCCCCAAAGAATGAACGACATACCCAAGTATCTTGGGATGCTATTGCTTCTAACACAAGGGTAGGATTTTTACTTCTGCCTTAGAACTGATCGTGCCACGCCTTCGGATAATTCTTCCATGTCCAATGCATACAGTCGATACTCCTAAGTATGCCCACAAACCCTCGTGTACCGTTGATTGCCTCGCCCATTACATCCATTCTTAGCCAACTTTTTGGCCTTGTCACGACCAATAGGCCGTTTGATATTTGCAGCACTTTCATAACCTCGGTTTCGCTTACTTCCACTATTACCACCTGCTGATTCCATTGGTTGATCACCTACATTATCAATATCGTCACCCGGAAACTCAGCACCCCCAGGCGATACAAACTTCTTCATGGTTTCCTTCAAGTTCATCTTGGGTTCCCACTATGGGTATGATTTCATGGCAACCCACTGTTTGAACGCTACAAATGAGACGTACATTTCTTGGGCAGTTCGATCACATCAGACTCATTATAGCCACTATGATTGCCGACAATGACTGTAGCACGCTCCACACATATCATCCAATGATTAATGTCATCTCTCATCCTCCTCCATCTTCAACGAAGCGAATGATGAGTACAAAATTTATCCATCCCGGTTATCATTTCTTGGGCAGTTTCGATCACATCAGACTCATTATAGCCACTCTAATTGCCGACAATGACTGTAGCATGCTCCACACATATCATCCAATGATTAATGTCATCTTTCATCCTCCTTCATCTTCAACGAAGCGAATGATGAGTACGAAATTTATCCATCCCGGTTATCATTCCTATCCTCTTGATATCCTCATACTTCTCCGCAATGAGACGGGACAATTTACAATACTTCTGTTCCATTCCAACAATAGCATTTTGATTAACCTCCACGTAGGCTTTGGAACAAAGGTCAAACGTGACTTCGTTGGGGTTGGGAAGAAGTGTTTTCGAAGTGAGTTTGCATGTACTCATGTATTAGTCGGGTTTGTTGATTTGCAACCACTAGAAATACTCTGCGTCCATCTCGCCGGAAAATTGAAGTGGAGAGGGTGTTTTGAGGGGAAGAGAGTTTTTATAAGTTTAATGAAGAGAGAAAGAGGAGTTGGAGATGGGATGATCCGAAAAATATGAAGATGGATCTTATTTTATAGATCTTGAAAAAATATAGCCGTTGGTGATTTTTTTTTTGTTTTTTTTGTATTTTCGGAGATATTACCGTCTTTTAAACGGACACAATTCGAATTTAAAAAAAATAGGATGAACTAGTGTGCGCCAAGTGGCGGCAGCAGCTGCCTACTCATGAAGCGGCGTCTCAAGCCGCGTCGTATGACGACGTGCCTAACGGTAACACGTGCGATGGAGCCATCGCGGTGCGTCGTGCACAACGACGTGTCTCCGCGACGACTCCATTGTAGCCGGTCTTAGAGGTTGGGAAATGTGTTGCTAACCGTAATGGTCTAATGGATGTGATATGAAACATTAGGTTGTGGTTTGTGGGCATATTTCGTATACTCTTTGCAGTATCAACATATATGTAGTTTTGGCCATAAACAATTAGTAGATCATAAAATTTTATGTTCTACTACTATTATTTTTACCACACATGCATTTTAATTAACCAACTGCGCGTACTAAGTAACTAGTATCTCAAAGTTATATTACTTCTCCCTTTTCAATCAAGACATCACATGACCACCTAGTGAAGTTGGGAAGTGCTAGATTGATTATAAACAGAGAACCTCAATAAATACCCTAACCGATTCCAAAAAATTATCGCCTACACTTCAAATGTGTGTATTGGACCAGGTTTGTAAAAATACGGTTGAACCGGTTCAACGGTTGGGTTGGCTGGCTTAGAACATGCGCTGGTTGCCACAAACCATGACTACTGGGTACTGATGACTGCCTAATCTGCGTACCTAACAAAGTTTCTGGATCCAATGCCAGCAGGAAGTACGTGCTACCTGGTGGCATTATCACCAAAAAATTTACCAAATTCAACGTTCATTAGGTCAAATAGTTTCCGGAAAAGGAAGTATTTTAAAATTATTAAAGAGTCTCTAAAGAGAAACTAACGCCAAGGCAAGTTTCAAGATTCAACAAATTTTATTTAAATATCAGTAACAATCTGTTATACATGGAAAAACAACATACATTACATATTAATCTGCAAATTGCCAAGAAGAAAGACCACCAGACACTCCTAAACACACGAAAATTAGGGTTTCACAAAGCACAAATACATATCTCCAACATATAATGATTAAGATACACAATTTACAGACGCCGCGCTCACAAATGTACATTAAAATGATATGGAATAAAAACCTATAAACCAGGTCTATGAAAATCATGTCATCGACCTTGTGACCACCATTTTGCTAATTAACGGCATATGTAGCTTGCAAAATTACGGTCACAAGGTACATACTCAAACATCGAGTTAAGCAACATAACCCGGAATGTTCATGGGGTTAATCTGCAAACCAATTCCTCAAGGGTTGGTATCCCTTGTAGAAGCCCTTCATGTTGAGTCGCAGCTGAAAAATTCAAAGAACTCATTTGCCCCCAATCCATGCTTTCACAATAGCTAGTACTCCCGGTAGTAGTACTTGTACTAGTCATATTATGATCACCATACAAGAATTCCAACCCTTGCAGTTGATGTGGATTTTGGTCGAAAATCGAAGCATCTAGATTGATGTTTTGGCCTTGTAGGATGCTATTTATTTCTGCACCATCAACCATACCAAACTGCGGTATACTAGGCAATGATGTACAAGTTGTAGTAGTGCCAATCAAGTGCAGTGGATAATTAGGAGAAACCAAATCCATGGATGGATGCATAATTGGGTGATAAACATCCGATGTGCTACTTTCATTGATTAGGGATTCTTCATGTTTAACAATTTCGCCTCCATTTATATCTTGATTGGAAAATCGGCCTCCAAGCTTGAGGAGAAGCTTCCGGATGGAATTATGATCATTGAATCGGGGCTCATCGTTTGAGTAGGGTATGGGGGAGAGCATTTGAGGTTTGTAAGCACTTGCTGCCACCAGGTTTTGGCTCATTAAAACATTATTGGCAGTGGCACAGCTTAATGTGGAGCTTAGCTTTCTTGATGTAGCTGTTCCACGCGCAGCCTGTTTTTCTTTTCGTTGTTTGCCTAAGAGTTTCCTCTTGAGCCTCGTGTTCCAATAGTTCTTGATGTCGTTATCTGTTCTTCCAGGCAACTGAGCTGCAATGATAGACCACCTACATACATAATTCATTACAAGTTAAGATCTCTTTTTGATCTACTCTATAGGGCCAATTGTAGACTCATATACAATAGAATTAAAGGGATACATACTGACTAGATCCCCAGTATAGATATGCAATTAATCAATTGAGTTTAACACATGATTTGAAGTTCTTGTTCATGCACATGAACAAGGGTTTCTCCTTAGGAAACTCGAATCACCGAACACAATGAAAACAACATATGCTTTCAGGTTTGATTTCAGAGAATAAGACTGAAAAATCTAAAGAAAATTACCGACCTGCTACCGATGCTAATATAGAGGCTACAAATGATGTTATCTTCTTCCTCTGAAAACCCTCCATGTTTGATATTCGGGCGAAGATAGTTCAACCATCTCAACCGGCAGCTTTTTCCGCACCTCTTCAACCCTAAAATTCCAAACCAAAATTCAAATATGATCAAGCTAGCTGATCAATCAAGACTAGCTACCATACACTCATGTGATGACATGATAAATTGGTCATAGGGGAAGTGATGGAAATACAAACCAATCTTTTGAGGCAAAGCAATCCAATTTCCGCCTGTACCGTGTTGATCTATGTAGGATTTGAGCTTGGCATCTTCCTCTGGTGACCAAGGACCTTTCTTGACATTTGCTTTATCACAACAAGGTGCTCTTCCCATTGAAGTAGAGCAAGATGATAATCAACTAGTTAGCTAGATGCTGAATTCTTACCACTAGTTTGAAGAGAGAGATGAAAGAGAGAGTCTTGTAGAGGAAAAAAAGGTTGAAAAGGATAGACACATGATTTTGGCATAAGAGATGAAAGTAGTATTATAGCATATGATTTAAAAAATGGGAGCAAGAAAAAAGGAAACTAGTATGGTTAGTACATATATAATTGGTGAGGTTAGAAAAATTGAAAGTATGGTTGGCAGCAACAGAATGCAAGGGTTTTTTCTTCTTGTCTTTCTATGTCTAGAATATTTTTTGACCGGTACGTACGCTGTATCTTATTATGTGCACTATGATAAATAATACTATTATACTAGACTTAATTACAGTACAAATGCATCTTTGATTTAATTTGCTAGTTCGGAGTATATTATATGATTTTAATAGGACATGTATTAGGGCACTATATAGGGCGGTACGTTACGTTACTTGAATTTAATACTTTATGCCTAGCGGCCAACCCGTGATCACTTCTGGCCACGGCTAGAAGAGCTTAAAATTGTTGAACCATTATAATTAACACTGGTATCAATCGTAGAAGGTATCATGCCATCGATAAGACTTTGACCACAAAACTCGAGTATGATATTGAATGGCGGCTTAGACTTTCAACTTACGGTTTAAATGAATTGTATTGATGTTTTTAAACTTATAGCTAGTATTACCTGATTTTCCATTAATCATTTATTGAGTAACCTACAAATTTATTAATGAAGCTCTCGAAAGAGAAATAAATGCACTCTGGAACGGACGCAGAACAAATAATCAGGAGTAGAGATCGTTAAACATAACAAAAGTAATAAGTTATAAAATTTATACTAAATACAATGATCTTAGGTGTTTCACATTGTTGTGTTCCAACTATGTTCTTAGTAATTTTCAACGCATAAAAATATTTTACATTACTTATTTATAGTAATTTTAAGATACATAACAACCACGATATACAATCATATATATAAAAAATAAAATATTCCATTAATTAAGTATATTATTTATTTATTCATTTAATTAATTCAATATCAGCACATTTTCTAGTTTTGAGTATATTTTGTTGTTAAATTCTTCAAATCTTTTGACAAGATTCTTGTATTTCTAGTTAGATTTGTTTACGGCCTGAATATGTTTTTTGATATTTTCTATAATTTTATGGAAGATTTATAAATTAAATGATTTCATCCGTGAATAAACTAATTCTTAAGGGTATATTGGTCATTCTTGACTAAAATTTAGGGGGAGCAATTGCTGCCCCTTTCCAGTTGTGTGTCCGTGCGCCTGAATGCACGGTATTTTCAATGTGAAGAAATGAGGAAAAACGATAAAAAAGAACTTATGGGGTTCCTAGGTTTTGAACCCATGAACTCTAGGACTTAACCAATGAACCATCGCAACACTTGGTAAGAGTTGCATCAGGTTTCGGTTAGGACTCCAGGTGCTGCAGGCGTTTTTCCTCCTTTTTTGTGAATGGTTGCTATGTGAAAATGTATGATTCAACCTAATAGTTGTGACTATCATCAATGGTACCCTTTGTGAAGGGATACACACACTTTTATGGAACTTTTGACAAGTATAAATAGGTCAATAACCTTCATTTTTCAACACACCAAGAATTTTTACTTCTCTTCTTCTATTGGCACTTGTATGCCGGACTCAAATATAGTAGTGCAACCTAGTTATTTAAGAGAAGTTTCACCCTGATAGACAATTGCCGGAAAATTGTGCACCGTTACGGACAATAAAGTCTTAAGAAGATATATATAGTCAAACTATCAACTCTTCTGCAACCTTGTTTGGTTCATCTTCTACTTCCCCACCCACAA
This sequence comes from Plantago elongata, assembly GCA_036897095.1. Classification (NCBI taxonomy): domain Eukaryota; kingdom Viridiplantae; phylum Streptophyta; class Magnoliopsida; order Lamiales; family Plantaginaceae; genus Plantago; species Plantago elongata. Next base: position 39,711 of record JAYMSP010000601.1, on the reverse strand, counting down.
TTACCTACTATATTCCTACATAAAAATGCAGGTAATCAAAAAGAATGTGTTTTACCAAAAGCGCCAGTGGAGAGTATACATGTCATTAAAGATCAGCCTGCGTTAAATGTGAGTGATGGTATAAGTCGCTCTTATATCGAAGTTGGGTATTGATAGCTACATCACACTATTATGGAGAGGAGATATATGTTACGTCTTCGTTTTACTTCAAAAAAATCATATCCAGTATATCAAAATTCAACAATTATAATAAACGTTACCAATGTATATGTGAACCTTTTTAGTAGTTAGTTTAGCTAGGTCAGTTCAGATTAAACAAGGGTGACTAGCTAGGGGTATACATTTTTAAGGGATTTGCTTTGCCCAAAATGAGCAAATAACCCTACAAAGAAACCTATACAAGAAGCTACAGTGAACTAGACCGTTGATTATATGATTGAAACAACTATCTAATTCATTATAGTTGTAGTATGGTTGAATGATGAATCGATGATTTACGTCAATTATTACTCATTAATTCAACGGACTATTCTGTTGTCAAAGTAAAAAGGAGTATCACTCATATTTATGAAATTTCAGTATTCATTAGTATCAATTTTCAACTAGTACATGCATGTAACAAGGTTTCACCTTTTCTTTTCCTTGTATATAAACAACAAAGGGCTGAATATAATACAATACATTTTTAAAAGTAAACTGAATTAAATCGAACTGGACTAGATTTAATTGAACTGGACTGAATGAAATTGAAATGTAGTATAAAATAATAAAATATACTAAGGTGAAGTGAACTGAAAGAAACTAATAAAATTTAAGTTAATGAGTTTTCAATTAAAGAAAACAAAGCAAAGCATAAATGTATGGTATGAAAATACATGATTAATTGATTAGTTATATATATTCCATGAATCAATATAATAATATGCAACGACACCTAAGTAAGCCTCAATGCCGCTATAGGATAAGTTATGTCCAACCTTATCTACGTATAATTTTTGCATTATATATCTTTCATGAGTAAGTATAGTAAAACTAGAGTTTTTCTTAATCTATAGAAAAAGTTTTATAATAATGAACCGGTTAGTGACTTTTATATAAACACTCCCAAATAACAACAATCTCACACAAAAACTATAACATTCAACTATCTTTCTCTCTCTAAAATACTCTAGAGAGAGAAACATATACTTCTTCTCCCCCCCCCCCCCCCCCTCTCTCTCTCAATATCCACCGTCGATATTTGTGTCGGCGCCTCCTCCGATAATGTTTGAGAGAATCATTTCCATCAAATTTCAACGATTTTGCCAGATTTCAAAGCTATTTCACCGGATTTTGAAACAATTTCACCGAATTTACTCAAATCCTTCAAGATTCAAGTGAATCGATCAATAGTTTTCTGGTTTTTATTGTTTTCTCATTTGTTATATTGATTCATGTTGCTTTTTTCGGTTTGCATCTCATTGAGAAGTGAAAATTGACCTCTTATTTTTTATTTTTTGATAATTTTGCGATTTGGTTTTTCAGATCTGAAACTAGTTCTGAAATATGTACATTTGAAAATTTGAATTATTTCGCACAGATTTTATCTGGTGTTTCGTTATATTTTTAAGAACAGTTGTTATTATTTTATGACTCGTCGTTTTACTGATTCATTTCATTTTTTTCTCGTTAAAATCAACTAGAAGTGATGTTTTACTTTTTATTTTTCATTTTTCAATTATTTTACGACCTGTTGTTTCCAGATCTAAAATTCATACAGAAAAACCGAATCATTTTGTAATCATGTTATTTGATGTTTTGTTAAGGATTTAAGTGGCATTCTTATGGTTTTAAAAGCTGATGTTATGGTTTCAAGTATCGTTGTAATATTTTTAGTTTGTATTAAATATATCTATCTATTATTATTTTAACGAATCCGTTATATTCTTAAAATCTATAATTCTAGTATTAAGAAATAATATTAGTATTTTTAGCCTATGATAAAGTATTTAAGACTTGGCTTTTTGTCAATACTTTATTGTATGAGGCAATATTATTGATTTAAGTACCAATGTTACTAATTTTTAGCCTTTATTGCGTGTTCCTCTTGTATTATTGTTTTAAAGTCATTGTTATATATTTAAGATACACTGTTATGGTTTAAAAGTTCAATATTACTGTTTTTAGCTTATGTTGCAAGTTCATTGTTGTAGTTATAATAGTCGTTATTATTGTATTAAGAGAAAACATTTTAGTTTTAACTATTAAAGCTATTGTTTTTAGCTTTTAAATTATGTTCCCTTTGTGTAGTTTTAAGAGGCATTGTTATAGTTTTTTTTTTAAACGGCTAAAGGGTGACTCGAACCCCTGACCTATTAGTTGGAGGTGAAGCATCTTACCAACTGATGTATTGTTATTGTTTTAAGTATCAATGTTAGTATTTTTTTCTAGTTTTTGTTTTGTGTTTCTATTTTATTATTATTTTAAGCACGAATGTATATATAGTTTTAATAAGAGTTCTTACATTTTTAACCCAGTTAGTGAATGTTTTAAACATGTACTAATGATAACATCGAGTTTGATGATAAGTATCTCAACGGTTGAAGAACAAAAAGGCAAGAAGTCAAAGCTCACCAATTCGATTTGCATTTGCATCAAAAAACACCAAATGAATGTCTATTGTAATCTTTTTCATAAAATCTTATACCTTTGGATATCTGAATGTTTCAATAGTGTAATAATTGAATTGCAAGTAATTTCTTTAAGCTTGTTTTATTGGTATTTCAATGACATACATAAATTTTTAGACATGTCTAATAATATTAGAGTGTAATTTAAAATTATAATAAGCCATCTTGAAACTATTATGTAACTCCTTAAACCATCACACCAAATTAAATTACAAAAGTGGTATGAAACTCTAATTGAAATATATAATACCGACGCATTACAACAATCACATCATCTCTTAAAAAATTAACAAGATACGTTAAAATTATAACTGTAACTTTCAATACTAACAATTTAACACCATAACACAATCTATTAAAATTATAATGAAAAATATTTGTCTCGTCGATTTTTTTAAGATTCTCGGCCGATCAGACCGGTAAAATTAAAAATCGAAAAAAAACCCTAAAAATCCTTGATTCTTTTATTTTTTAAGAAAATCTTACGTTTTTCAAAACTTTAGCATCATTCATACTTTCTCCGTCCCATACAATAAGATACATATTCTTTTTATGAATGTCCCACGAAACTCGATATGTTCTAAAAATAGTAAAAAAGTACTTTAAATAACTAATTTAATTCATATTATACTAAAAAAGTACTTCCACTAACTAATTTAATATTTATATTATAATAATAAATAATTAACTGCAGTAAAAATAGTGTCGAAAAGTTTTGTATTTTATTCTACGGGACAGGAGAGTAGTAATGAACCTAAAGAATTAACTTGAATTTGAATCTTCAGGCAAATTTAGTTCATTAATAAAATTTCTCAAATAACCTCCAATCCCCAAAGAAATTCAAGCATGTTATAAGTATCGGTGATTATTAGAGAATTAATAAATATCACTCATATGACTAGATTATACATACATGCAATTTGAATCTTCAGAAGGCAAATTTAGTTCATTAATAAAATTTCTCAAATAACCTCCAATCCCCAAAGAAATTCAAACATGTTATAAGTATCGGTGATTATTAGAGAATTTATAAATATCACTCATATGACTAGATTATACATACATGCAACTCTCTACAAGTTAAAATTTTAAATATTTATATTTGATAAAATTCTTTTAAACTAGAGAATTAATGATGAAAAATTAAGGGGATGTTTGTCATACCGCTAGAGTGGTCATCCCCCAACTCATATCGAACATTTTATATACAAAAAGACTCAATTTCAGTTGAAAAAATCCACTCAAATTATATCAAAATCAACCCGGTGTTAAAATCACGTAAATTGGTGCAATGTTCAATTGGTAGATACGGTAGGGTAGCTGTACAAATTAATTCGTTATGTCATTTGTGTTCCATGCACGTATCCTAATTCTTGACTTTACATGACCATAGTCTACAGTTCTACTCTTTTTTCTCCAGAAGTTGGTGCAAGTTTGGTTTGTTAGAGTATCGCCTATTTAATGCATGTGATAAGATTGATGGAAATTTCATCATTGACTCGTGTGTGCGTGTGTTTCCCATTCTGATGTTACGTTTATATATGAAATTAGGGAAATTATATAGCTCAGCTCGCACGTTCACTCAACTTTATTAATTAGCCCACTTAAAATTAAATTATACAAAAAATTAGAATAATTTTGTCAAGTGTGGGTAGAATGAACAAAAATATAGAGTACAATATTGTTTATTTAAGATAGTTGAAATTGAGATTGAGAAATGTGAAGATGAAATTAAAATGAAATGAAGACATACAGACATGAGAAAGATCATATATTACATTGCATTAGAAACAATAAACTAACATTGGGCTACTAGGTGCACAACCGCAACGATTTGTTTAGATTGGAGTTGTGTGCACATCTCACATTCATACTTTGGTGATCGGAACCCAATCTGATCACCGGAAGTATGGTAGGTGGGAATTGAGTCTGATCTTTGTGTTTTTCAATTTCTTTTCTATTTTAAAGTTTTTCTTTTATTTCTTTGTTTGAATGATAAAATTAATTTGAAAAAATTACTTTTTTTAAATTAAACAAGAGATATAATTAAAGAAAAATCGTTGTAATCTTGACCAACCCATCGTCTAGTATGTCTAAACTTTTAAGAAGTCTAGTCATTACTCCCATTCATGCTTCAGTGATTGGAACCCAATCTGATCACCGAAAGTATGGTAGTTGGGGAATTGAGTCTGATCTTTGTGTTTTTTTATTTCTTCTCTATTTCGAAGTTTTTCTTCGATTTCTTTGTTCGAATGATGAAATTTATTCGAAAAAAATTACTTTTTTAAAATTAAACAAGAGATATAAGTAAACGGAAGAACATTGTAATCTTGACCACCTCGTCGTCTAGTATATTTAGACTTTTAAGAAGTCTAGTTGAAAGTGAGGGGTATCGGTAAAAATCTAAGATCAAGATCACAAAGGCAGCATACGATCGACTTCACTACTTTTTCTTTGAACGGGATCAACTTCACTACTTGAAGAAGTGATTTTTCCTTGTGAAAATCATAACTAACCTATTAGTAGCGGCTCTTATTATTTATCCATAAAGGGACGGACAAACTTACTCAGATGTTGTTTTAGGTAAAATAGTAATTATTATTATTATTAGACTATTTTATAAATTATTATAATAGTGGTATTTACAATATATGTAATAAAAGTGTTATGTGAAAAGTGTAGCGTTTAATATTTCTACCCATTAATGTATTTCACAAGTTAGGTGGTCCCTATCAAGGAATAAAACAAATTATTAGATTCTACATATTCTAATTTGTAAAGTTGATATTTTAAATTGGATGAAATTGTATTAACATGTGCTTTTCTATAATTGGTGGATCTGATATATTATAGAAATTAGCTTGTTTTGGATTATTTCTTTTGGTAATTACTCGTTTGGACTTTAGATTAGGTAGAAACTGAGAACTAGAATCATTTCTTCTGTCAATCAAAAGCCCATTAGTCCCGTCGATTGTTTGTGGACTTGTAATTAAAAGTGGAGAAAACTTGCTCCAACAACCAAGCTAGAGATAAAATTTCAAAAAAACTTACTATGTATTAGAGTGCACAGGGAAACAATTGTGGGTTCTGCTATTTTGCACTGGAGAAAGCCTGATTTTCCTTTTTCCAGCAATGAAAAAGTGTGTCAAACTCGTGAAATGGTGAAAAGCCTGATTCCGGTTCAGATCCAGTCCCGTATCGGTTTCGGACCGGTGAACACTCCTAATGAAAACATAGTACATGGATTGATCAATAAACTTTATAGAAATGATTAGGGGTGAGCAAAATCAGGACCGGACCGAAATACCGGCCCTAACCGGACCGAAAAATCGGTTCTCGGTCCGGTCCTCGGTATGGAGGATATTAAGATTTCGGTCCTCGGTCCGGTCCGGTCCAAAAACCGACAAAACCGAGTGTCCACCGACTGGACCGATATTTTGAGAAAACCGAAGGAAAATATAATCAATCCTCAATTCCAAATCCAATTCCAAATTCCCAATCAATCGGGTCTTCTACGATTGTACAGCGTGTGACCTTCCGCCGATCCAAACTTCCGCCTCCCAATAATCAGTCGTCTTCCGCCCGATCCAAACTTCCGCCGCGTGACCTTCCAATCTTCCATTCCCGATCCAAACTTCCGCCGTCTTCCCGATCAAAACTCGGTGCGGCCCGCATGAATCGCTGTCTTCAACAATCCGTTGACTCCGCCATCAATGCCTCGACATTCCGCTGACTCCGCTCGCTGAAACCCAGCTTTACCGCTGGATCCAAGATTTGCATTCCAACAGCAGAGACAAGTATTGAGCCTACTAGTGGGGATCCTAAGGTAACGAAGAAGACCAAGTCAATTGGTTCTAAAGTTTTCTCTTGCTTTGCTTGTGGAAATGAGGATTGATTCTTAGTTTCACGTAGGAAGAAGGGGTAAAGTAAGAAATCTGTTTTTGGATTTAAATTGGTAGTCAGCAATGAAACATTGGGCTTTCAAAGTTTGTGGTATGTATTAATTGTTTATAGTGGTACTTTGTTGCTGTTCTGTTTTGGCTTCTTTTTTTCTTTTTTTTGGTGAAACTCGGTCCATTCGGTTCAGGCCTGAAACCGGACCGACTTTTTCGGTCCGGTCCGGGCCTGGACCGACGTAAATTCGATCCGGTCCTCGGGATTCAAAAAGACCAAAATTCGGTCCGGACCCGGTCCGGTCCGGGCCTGGACCGATGCTCACCCCTAGAAATGATATTATTATCCACGGTCTCATTTTGATTCATAACTCATTTACTGTTAGATTAGTGTTCTACATCTAATATAATTCTAAATACATTAGTATTGTATAGCTAACCTAGTTTGCATATAGTTAGCATCCTATTATTTAAGTAAATCTACTTGTATATATACCCCTCTATATTATTGAATATGATCAAGAAAATCATTCATTGATTAAACTTACATGGTATCACGACCTAATTCCGACTTCACGTCATAAAACAGCCCTTCCCGATCGCCTCCTCTCCTTGCGATCTCTTCCTCCAGCTTGCTGCCTGTAGTCGTCCCTTCGATTGCATCTTTCGACCAGCTGCTCCCTTATGTTCTTTGATCGTGACCCGCTTCCGTCGCTGCCATGTCTGACTCCTCCACCACCAAGTTCCATCCGGCCCTCTCCATCACCAACGTTCGATCTCTTATCTTCGTAACGTTGGATCATGAGTGTGGTCTCTATCATTTTTGGGTTACCCTATTCGAAGTCCAAGCTCGTGTGCATAATCTTATGCATCACATCTACCCCCCAACGGACGACGCGGGTATCGCCAAGATCGATGCCTTGAAGAAAGCCGACATTGACCTCTATGATCGACTTGACACAGTTGATTTACAGTGGATTTATGCCACTATCTCCCCTGCTCTCCTCCACGCCATCCTTGTGAAAGGAGATACTGCTGCCTCTGCTTGGAAACGTCTCGAACGTATATTCCATGACAATAAAGTATCTCGTGTGACACATCTTGAGGAAGAACTCGCCTCGGTCCGTCTTGATGACTTCCCTACTGTCGAAGCCTATTGCAACCACGTCAAGTCCTTGGTTGATCAACTTGCTGATGTGGATGTTCCCGTTGCTGAAAGCCGCATCGTACTCCGTCTCCTTAGTGGTTTACCGAGGCCTATGGTGGTACCGTGGATTATGTGCAAAATCAAGATCCTCTACCCCCTTTGAAAGTGTGCATTCCCGCATTAAACTGGCCGAACGGACCCTAAAACATCGTACTACCAAGGAATCCGGTAGCTCTGCTCTTATCACGGCTGTTGGTAACTCCACCAATCTGACCCCCTCCTATTCTTCGAATAACCCCAGCCGAAACAACAACAATAAAAACAAAAGGAAGAATGAAGGCAAGGGAGCGGGACAAAATCGCACCAATACCAACACCAACACCAGAAACCAATTTGGTCAGCCACGACCCTTCACTGCGCAAAATCATTGGACGCACTATATGTGGCCTTGGCAGCAGTGGGCTGCATCGCCTTGTCTGTATCCGACAGCTCCTTGACAGCCCCCAGTTCGTCTCAATGTTCAGCCCGGCATTATTAGTGCTCGCCTGCCTCAACATGCGTTTGTTATTGGTCCCTCATCCTCTTCAGGATCGCTTACTGATATTGAAGCGGCTATGCACACTCTTGGGCTTACTCCTCCTCCAGATGGAATTGGTATATGGATACTGGAGCTACCTCACACATGACCTCCGACAAAGGTACTCTCTCTTCTTATTTCAATTCGAGCAATCCTAATATCTTATTGTAGTAGGTAAAGGCAACTATATTCCAATTCGTGGTTATGGTAGTACAATTTTCTCTCCTCCCCACCCTCCCCTCAGTTTGCATAATGTTTTACATGCTCCCCAGATTATCAAAAATCTCATCTATGTTCGCCAATTTACACTGATAACTTGGTTTCCGTTGAATTTGACCCCCTTGGCTTTTCTGTTAACGATTTACGGACGGGAAACCATCTCCTGAGATGTAATAGTATCGGAAATCTTTACCCATTGAGCTCCACTCAAAAGGCTGCCCACTCCACCAACCTTACCACACTCACTGCTCTCACTCCAGCATTGTGGCATAATCGTCTAGGACATCCTGGAGAACAAGTCTTACATTTTCTTTCGAGTTCACATTTACTTAATTGTAATACGATCAAACAATCTTTTTGTTCTTCTTTCCCTTTGGGAAAACAAATAAAATTGTTGTTTTACAATTCCTTGTCATCTACTTCTTCCCCTTTGACATTGTGCATAGTGATATTTGGACCTCTCCTATACCCAGCTCTTCTGGGCATCGTTATTATGTTCTCTTTCTTGACGATTTTACCGAATATTTGTGGACTTTCCCAATATCTAAAAAATCTCAAGTTTTCTCAATATTCACTATTTTTCATGCTTTTGTCAAAACTCAATTTAATCTCTCAATTAAATCCTTTCAATGCGACAATGGCAAAGAATTTGACAATAGTTTTTTTCGCTCCATTGCTCATCAAAACGGAATTCTGTTTCGTTTCTCATGTCCTCATACATCTTCCCAAAACGGTCGTGCCGAGAGACACATTCGTTCACTAAACAATATCATTCGCGCCATGCTAGCTCACTCGTCCATGCCTCACTCCTTTTAGCACCATGCACTTGTTGTAGCTACGTATCTTCTCAATATCCTACCATAAAAAACACTTCACTCCACCTCTCCTACTCGACTCCTATACCATCGGGATCCTTCTTATACACATCTTCGTGTCTTCGGGTGTCTTTGCTTTCCCCCTTTTCCTTCCACCAATATCAATAAGCTTCAAGCCCGTTCGACCCCATGGGTTTTTCTTGGATACCCTTTCGATCATCGAGGATACAAGTGTTACAACATCTCGAGTCGCAAAATAATTGTTGCTCAACATGTCGTTTTTTATGAACAAACATTCCCCTTCTCTAAGGTTCACACTCCACCTCTGAAATCTTATGATTTTATGAAAACCGGACATAATCCGGCTCTTCTCCCTTACCTTTTTCAACCGACTCCAGCCAGTCCGGTTCTGCCTCCGGTCACGACCCCAGTGGTTCTGGAGTTACCTCCTATACAGGCTGCCCAACCGTCTCGCCCACATGTCGAGCCCTCTTCTCCGCAGCTGATCCGGTCCACTCGGCACCGTAACCCCAACCCAAAATTCTACGGCCCCCAATTCGTGAATTTTGCCACTTCCAGAAAATCTCACCTCTTCCTCGAAATCCCATTAGTGTCTTACATGACCCGAATTGGAAACTTGCTATGCTCGATGAATTTAATGCTCTTATTGCTAATAAGACTTGGGAGTTGGTTCCGAAACCGGCTAATACTAATATTATTCGTTCCATGTGGATTTTTCTTCACAAAAAGAATTCTGATGGTTCGTTTGAGAGGCATAAAGCCCGTCTAGTAAGTGATGGTCGATCTCAAGAAAAAGGCGTCGATTGTGATGAAACATTGAGCCCGGTTGTCAAACCGGCTACCATCCGCACTGTTCTTAGTATTGCTGTTTCTCGCTCCTGGAAAATTCATCAACTTGATGTTAAGAATGCATTTCTTCATGGGAACCTCTCGGAAACTGTGTATATGCATCAACCCTCGGTTTCAAGGATCCATCGTTTCAGGATCATGTTTGCCTACTGAAGAAATCTCTGTATGGTTTAAAACAGGCACCAAGGGCATGGTACCAACATTTCGCAAATCATGTTTCCACTTTCGGATTCTCCCATAGCACAGTTGATCACTCCATCTTCATCTACCACCATGGAACGGATATAGTATACATCCTTCTCTATGTTGATGACATTATCCTCACGACCTCTACTGATTATCTTCACAAATCTATTATGGTGCGCCTTAGTAATGAATTTGCTATGAAAGATCTTGGCCCTCTTAGCTACTTCTTGGGTATTGCGGTCACTCGTTCTCCGGATGGCTTGTTTCTCTCTCAAAAGCAATGTGCTGACACCATCATCGAAGGGCAGGAATGGCTAATTGCTCGACGACTGCCACTCTCGTCGACACACAATTGAATCACGGTTCCTCATAGGGGGCTCCTTTTGAAGATCCCACTAAGTATCGTCAACTAGTTGGTGCTCTTCAGTATCTCACTTTTACCAGACCAGATATCTCGTATGCAGTTCCACAGGTTTGTCTTCACATGCATGACCCGCGCGTTGAGCATATGGCGGCCCTTAAACGTATCTTGCGCCATCTTCAAGGAACGACTGATCTTGGCTTACAACATCACAAATCCTTGATTGGTAGTCTTATATAGTATACTGATGCCAACTGTGGCAGTTGTCCTGATACTCGCAGATCTACTTCTGGCTATTGTGTGTTTCTCGGTGATAATCTTATCTCTTGGTCTTCAAAACGACAACCGACTTTGTCTCTCTCAAGTGCCGAAGCAGAATACCGTGGAGTAGCGAATGTGGTCTGGGAGTCATGTTGGCTTCGAAATCTCCTTTTCGAACTTCGATGTTCAATCTCGGAGGCTACACTTGTCTACTGTGACAATGTTAGTGCTATCTACTTATCTGGTAATCTGGTTCAGCATCAACGAACTAAGCATATTGACATGGATATTCACTTTGTTCGTGAAAATGTTGCTCGTGGTGAAATTCGAGTCTTACATGTTCCTTCTCGCTATCAAATTGTGGATATCTTCACAAAAGGACTTCCACGTGTTCTATTTGATGATTTCCGTGAGAGTCTCAACATTCGTCAACCTCCAGTTTCGACTGCGGGGGTGTGTTAGACTAGTGTTCTACATCTAGTATAATTCTAATTACATTAGTATTGTATAGCTAACCTAGTTCGTATATAGTTAGTATCATATTATATAGTTAAATCTACTTGTATATATACCCTTCTGTATTATTGAATACGATCAAGGAAATTATTCATTGATTCAATCTTACATTTACGAAATAAACTTCATTAGTATGTGCGGCTCATGTTTGCTTTAAAGCTAATCAGGTTGGCAACAGAACATTCTTCCATTCTTAAGGTACCTAAAATTACGTGAAGCGTCCATCAGATTCGTACAATCCAGCCCTTGTCATCGTCTACAAGTCCTCGTTGGATCGCCACCAATCGCTGATACAGTTTTAAGCACGCTAATTCTGTGCGCATCTCATAGTCAGTCTTGTGACCATTGTAAGTAATACTACCTACTGGAGCAACACCAACTGCAGTTCCAGTGCAGAATACTTCATCAGCGCCTATTACCTCTTCTATCGGAACAGGTCTCTCTTCAACCTTGTAACCTAAATCGGTGGCAATTTCGATGATGCTTTTACGTGTAACTCCTTGAAGTATAGTTCCATTAGTTGCTGGTGTGGACAGAACATTACCCTGGCCATGGGCCATGTAATTTGTCAATCAACTCATTACATGAAAAGTTCAAGATTGAGCTGCAAAAGGTAAGTACACTGCAAATACCTTGACTATGAAGACATTGCAGGAAGATACTTCTTCGACGTATCTTTTATGCATCGAATCAAGGTACAATACATCGGAGAACCCTTTTCCCCTTGCTCTAGCTATTGCTTTTAGACCCTACATTGCAATGGAGAATCATGTATCAAGCTAAGATGCATTATTCCTCATAAAGCCTATATGCAGTTATCAAGAGGAAAGTGAATGTTTACCGGTGCATAGTTAGTGATGCTTTTGACACCTCCAGCACCACCGTGCATTGCACGATGATATTCATCTTCAACGTATAAGTTCAATGGAGCTGTACCTTCCTGCAACCACAAATCAAAAGGAAAAACTCTCATCTCCTGCGTATATGCAAAATATTCCACATTATCAGTTTAAGTGACAACGGAAAGTGACCTTAAAATAGTTTCCGACAGGTGACGCATAAACTAAGAACGTGTACTCAGAAGCCGGTGCAAGGCCTAGTATAGGTCCACTTCCTATAAGCAAAGGCCTAATATACAATGACCCTTTTCCTGGTGGAGGAATCTGCACTAATCCAATAAAACCAAGACATGAAATTGCTAAGAGAATTCAACAACACATTATAAGAAACTATCAGTCAAGAAAAAAACCCATACCCAACGCCTGTTCGCAAGAGCAGTTTGTTTCACCGCATCAACAAATTGTTCAACAGAAGGCGAAGGCATGCACATTCGTTCTGCGCCAATCTGCATTCTTATGGCATTCTGGCTCGGGCGGAATAGAAACAGGCCCCCGCCTTCCCTTCTATATGCTTTTGTACCTTCGAAAAGGCCCTGACCATAATTCAGGACTCCCGCAGAAGGGCTCAGCTCAATATTACCGTAGCGATTAAGCTGGCCTTGTTTGAATTGCTCATCTATGCCACACTTCATCATGTACATATAATCAGTTGGCATCAAACCAAACCCCAGATTGTTCCAGTCAATTTCACTAGATTCATCTTCACTGTAAATGAACCATCACAAGTCAAATTAACAACACAATCATATCAATATGTCCAAACAGAACAACAAAGATGGAAATAAAGAAAACACAAGTGATACTGTGATAGTGCATACCTTTCTTTAGAGGGTTCTGAGAGTTCTCGAAGAGTAGATGCAGCACCAGTAGAGTAGTTAACATATAAATTCTATAACAGTAAAGAAAATTCGGATCAAAATTCAACCTATTCTGTATTAATCAAAGTAAAACTATGTTCTATTGAAAATTTGTCCTGTTTTTTCTCAGTTTCACAGCTTAACTAGTATAGTTCAGAAGCATTCATTACACAATTACAATCTCATTTTCCGAAATATTTAGCACTACAAAAAACAAAACTAATGATCAGAGAAGCAATCAATATAACATCTCTTCTAATTGGGGGAAAGAAAAAAAATATTACACTTGCCCTGTTATTCCTCTGTTTTGAGACTTAACTAAATACAAGGACATTGTTCACACAATCATTTAACACAATTACACAATGAACAGTTGAACATGAAAGAAACAATCAAAAGGGTTTATTCCTATCAACTTACTCTATAAATTTACGAAACAGGAAGGTGCAAAAACTGACCTTTGATAATGCATAGGAACTTGTTCTTGAGGCAAGAATTCGAAGAGACATACTTCTCTGCATCATTTTGTTTGATTCCAGCAAGACAAAACTTGAACTGATGATCTGACAAATTTGGAACTGGTAGGATGACCTTAATACAACCAAGAGGTGTGTGTAGCAGTGTAGATAGTTCACACAAGTGATGGCTTGTGAAGGAATTATTTATAAACACGCAACTGCATGTTTTTGTTAAATAAATTTGTCAAACAGCACTCTTTGTATTTTATCCAAACACTACTGGTTTCTTAACTATACAAAGTTTACAATTCCAAGAACTAGAACTTGACTTTTAATATTGTAATTTGTAAACCATGTTGAAAGCTATTCAAATTGTTTAAGAAAACCTTATTCATTCCATCACAATCTCTTTTTCAATCAGGAGTCTATCAAATTTCTTAATGTTTTACACAAAAACATGCAAATTGTTTATCCAAGGAGAGTCAGCGCAGTTGATTGGATGGACTTGGGATTCAAGATTCAATCATAGAAGGAAGTTATTTAAATGTTTAAAGGAAACAAGTTTAAGAAAAAGGAACAAGGAATTAGATAGAGGGTTGATGTATCATGAATGACACAAGAGAAGGACACGGAGTAGGAGAAATTGAACACGGAAGAGAGTTATTAGAGTCCATGTATAGGTGTTAAGAAGTTTTAGGATTTGTTCTAAACTAGAGAAACTCTCCCGAGACTGAGTTTAAAAAGTATTAAAAGTCAATATTAAAGAGAGTGAAGTTTATATTTCATTTTGAATTAGAGTTTATTTCGTACTCAATATTGAAATTCACAATCATTTATATTATATTATGTTATATTATATGAGATGTAGTTGTAAATTCGCTACCGTCTTAAACTTGTGTTTATTCAGGGTCGATTCAATAACTATTGTTAAGCAGGTCGTTAAGGAAAGTTTGGTATGACATAATGAGATAAACATTGAAATCTTATACTACAACATAATAATGTTCTGTTTTGAAAGGATGAGTGTGTTCCAGTGGGACATATCCATAGGTACAAGGTAATACTTCCACCTCAGACAAGCAAGCAAAGCACATTAAATTTAGGTGGAAGAAAAGTTATGAGATGAGATCGACATACTAGCTTGTCACTGCTTTGTTCCTTTCGAGAATTGATGACATGTACGTACAACTCGACACTTACAATGTTGTCAAGTCTATTCTATTTCCACCATGCTGTAATCACCTACCTTCCAAAAACTATCTTATTCAGTATGGACAGCCCTGTCCAATCAATATATCGGGAACTTTAATTACCCTTTAATCATTTTAAAATAAAATAAAAATATGCTTCATTTCAAACCCTAAAACTTAGATTCAATTTAGTTTAACGTTGGAATGGATGAGCAGTGTCACTTGAACTAGCATGATCGTTTACATCAATATAACTTCTAATTGTGACACCAATATTTTGCAAGTAAAGGGACAAAAGAAGGAAAAAACTCTTCAAAATGTCATTTGGCACTAGAGTCAAATTTTCCAAAATTGATATGGGTCTTAGTTTGGGCCTATGATGGTGGACTGGAGAAAGCAGCCCGTGTTGTAAGTTGTAACTAATGGACTGCGACAAGATTAGACTTGTATGAAGGCTCACGGGAGCTAGAGCTGGACTTAATTTCGATTTTTCCCTTTGAAGTTAGAAAATTAAAATTTGCAGCCGTTCGCGCTCACTTGAAGGCTGCCGAATGAGATGGGTGTTTTTTTCAATTAAGGGGGAGCGAGGAAGGGAGAGAGATATGTCCTATCACCCTTTTTACATGTTTACACAAGATTAACGCTTGAATACTCTTTTCCTACCATAAATTTTGTCCATTAAATTTTTTTTGGAAGGATTTTAACGAGGTATATGCAGTTGCAAGTTGCAACCCTCAATATTTCACCCAGGGGTTAAACGTACCACCTTTGTTATTCACACACAAATGAGTATTACACAATTTTTTGTTGTCGGAAATATGGTGTAAGTTAGTTCCATTTAAGACACGGACTTTCTATACATGGAAGGTGCTTAAAGAAGAATTCCAACTTAATGGAATATTCAAGTTATAATATCTAAACTAATTTGAAATCAACTTGTTTTTATAATATTGAAAAAATTAAACATATTTAAATTCACTTAATTAAACTTAAATTAATAATTTTTTAAATGTAGAAAACAAATCGCTACAAAGATTCGAATCCATTGACAGTGCAGGCTTCGGGAGCAACCGAGCAAGTTTGACGACATTGACAATACAAGCTTTGAGAACGTCCATTACGCCCTCGGAGTCCACCATATTTATTTTATTAAGGTTAAATATAACGTAATTTTTATAAAATTTTTATAATAGGGTTTACTGATTGTACACGTTTTTTTTAAAATGGTTATAGAGTAACTTGGACCTCGACCTATTAATTAGAGGTGAACGTCTTACCAACTGAGCTGCACTTCGTTGTCAATAGAGTTGTATACATGTATTTGATTATCAATAAATTTATAGTTATTCTGATATTTGAGTTTTTTACAATACAAATATTCGTTGCGGGTGACTAATTGATTCAACCGAGCCTTTTTGGGATACATCTCTCTTAGACTACACTCACGAATTTAATGGACTGATTGGAATAGAATTTGAGTGGCCTTTTTCAATTAAAATTGAATATTTTTAGACAAAATGTTTAATTTGAATGGGGATGGCCATTAGGGCTGCGCAACGGACGGATACGGATCAATCCGCATCCGTTTGACCGGATATTCGGTCAAAAGAAAAAAATAGTCCATCCGTTATCCAATCTATTCCGAGCGGATTGGAAACGGATAAATCCGCCGGATAACAGACAAATCCGACGGATATCCGTATCCAGTAAGTAAATTAAAAAAATCATCAAGACCTAAGTTTACAAGAAAACAGTCAAGAATAAAGGAGAAGTGCAGAAACAAGAAAACCACTCTTGGTACTACTCTCTTCTGTTTGGTGAAACAGTCAAGAAAGAAGGAGAAGTGCAGAAAAAACCAATCTTTTTTGTACTTTTCTTCATTCTTCATCAATTAAGCCTCAACCCAACTCCCAACTTCTCAACTCCATACCAAATTGCTTCCTGCTAATTTTGCATAAAAGGGTTGTAACATGTACACTTACCAATGTTGAAGAGACGGCAAATCGAACTAAGAATGGAGAAGACGGCGGGCAAATCGAATGGAGAAAATGGGACGGTCGACGGTGGAAGAAAAATGAAGAAGGGACGGCCGACGGTGGACAGTGGAGAAGACGGGCGACGAATGGGCGGTGCGGAATGGCGGAAACAATGGAGAAGATGGGACGGCCGACGGTGGAAGAGAAACGAAGATGGGATGGCAATCGCCGGACGGAAACAATGGAGATTGGAGAAGGAAGACGCGAAACAATGGAGAAGAAGAGTAAGAGACGAATGGGAATGGCGGCTGGCTGCTATACTACTAGGAGTGAATTAGGTCAAATGTAAAATAACAATAATACCCCTGGTCTAACGGATAAACGGATATCCGTGGATATCCGGTGAATTTATCCGTTTTATCCGTTCAAAACGGATGAAGGAAAACCTTATCCGCGAACCGGTCCGTTTTTAATGGATCGATCCGATCCGGTCCGTTTTCACGGATAACAGACTGGATTTACGGATCCGAATGAAATGAGCAGCTTTAGTTCCAACGGTATGGTAAACGACCTCGATGTTATCGCAAGTTCCTCTGGTATTCTGCTGTATGTTGGTACATTGTATAATGGGGACGGATGGTACAATGTAGCTATAGTTTAGACTATATGTAACACTAGGCAACATGAACGATTCAACGCTTCCACCCAGGATACTTGTGGAAAATTGGCGAAGAATATATATGCTCTAATATTAATATATCGGCCAATCGGGTGTACTAATTGGGCACAGCAGCTTCTTATATATTTGAATCATCTTAAATACAAGTAATAAATAACTGGACTTTGAATAAGATATGCGTATGAATTGTCAAGATACAAGTTGCCTAGTTGTGAGAACATTTGACATATGAGTTTGATTTTTTCTTTACTATATGGTTAATCTTAATTAAATAACTAAGCGTCATTTTGACTTAACATATTGTATAATCATAGTGTGGGTTTGGGTGTGCTCAATCCCACCCATTTTATTTTAAGTAAGTATATTATATATATGTAGTAGTATTAAGGGGCGATTAGCTAGTAAGGTTGAATGGTAGAGATTTTGACTTTATTCTCATTAGATTTGAATTCTAAATCTACCATTGTCACCATTTCTTATAAAAAAAATGTGCTTTTTTTATTTATGAGTAATAGGCAAATATTCTTAATTCTTTGCTAAAATTAGTCCACTTTAAATTATATTTTTAAATATATCCTTCATATTTAAATACATATATATAACTGAAATACGATCACATATTAAAAAGTAAAATGGGAAAGTTTTGTTTTAGAAGAATAAAGGTATAAACGTGACTTTGGTGCAAGATCGGGCACTGTGACTTTTCCACCTTGCAACCTGTAGAATAACCAAAAGCCAAAATTGGAGTATATTAGCAATTTAAATATGATATTCCAAATATTCCATAGTTTGCTTAAAAATGATACTCCACAATTATTAATGGGTGATTACAATGTTCATATTCTTTTATAGTTTAACTATATCTAATATTTTCTTTTAAACAATAAAGGTTATTCGAATCCAACTTATTAGTTGAAAGGAAATTAATTGTCAACTGAATTGCACTTCGTCAAAATAAATTAATTAAATATAGCATAATAGTAAACTTTTTTAATTTATACCATTGATATTACAAAGGTGATAATATTATCCTGATATATTTCAAAATTTTAAAGAGTAAATATTCTAAGAGATAACTATAAATAATAGATCATAAATTTATTCACATTGTAACTTTAAGATGTTTGTCAACTTCAACATATTATGTACAATTTATTCATTTTTTATTTAAAACTTTGTCGTCATTCCCCGTCGAGTATCAACAGATCTTTGACTAGTTAATAGTAATTGATACTCCCTCCGTCCCGTGAAATAAGACACGTATTTATTTTATGGACGTTCCACGAAATTATACACATTCAAAAAATAAAATAAAAATTACCTCCACTATCTAATTTAATATACATATTATACTAAAAAAATATCTTCACTAACTAAAAACTTCTACTAACAAATTTAATATTTATATTATAATAATAAATAATTGATTACATTGCGTCTGAAAAGTTTTTTATCATATTTCATGGACAGAGGGAGCAGTAATTACTACTACTACAAGTACTATTTTACCATTTACCTGTTTGATAGACCCCATATTTAAATGACCTTAGGTTTGACGAAAAACAGTCATTCACGACCGCACCGCAAGAAGACATTGACCTTGACTTTTAACCCCAAATAGTAGATATAGAATATATCCAAAACGCGTGCAAGAAATATCATCTTCCTAGTTGTAACGTTACCATTAATTAATCAATGATATACTATGTAGCATTAACCATATCTATCTATAAATTCAGCCAGATCAACAACAACAAATTAAACATCACCTCAAGCATAAATCTCCAACAAACCCATCCTATCATATCATATCATATCATCAAGAAGAAAGGAAGAAAGAAAACATAATGTGTTACGAAGTAAAATGTTCGTCTTGCGGCAAGAGAAGCTGGTCAGGGTGTGGTAGGCACGTCCCTTCCGTGTACAACAGCATCCCGGACGGCCAACACTGCCAGTGCAAGACGTGGCCGGGCATTAACCCCGGTCAGGCTAGCACTGCCGATCCAAATGCCCCTGCGTCAACCTGTGCTATCCTTTAATCTATTTGTTCAACAACCTGGCTGGTGTCTTTAGTTTTTACTTTTTGGTGTGTTTATGTATTGCTACGCTCATATTAGCAAAATATAATTGTTGGCCTAATTCGTCCAATTGTCATTGGACGAACTAGTTTGATAATGAAGACTTTTCAGATTCTAATTTTCTAGTATATGGCTATTCGATCAGATTTCCGACTGCACAATTGATACTCTTTAAGTTATGTTTCATTGTTTCACAGCATTGAAGTGTTTTAGGACTGATTTGTATAGAATTTAAGTGGTCTTTTTTTAATTGAAATTGAATATTTTATATATAAAATGTTTGATTTGAGTAGTAAGATGGTCCAGTTGTATAATAAATGACGCCTTAGACTACTATTTTGCATTTTTACCAAATCAATAGTTCATCATCTATAGCTAGGTTCCACGGCATGAATAGAGATTTAAACCCGATTACACCATGGCGAATTAGACGCCACTACTATGTGCCCGTCGGCAAAATTCGGAATGGCATGTGAATAATTTTAAGCATTTGAAGATGCAGAGTAACAGAGCATCGATCATCGTCAATTCACCATGGATCTGCTTTTTAGAAGCTAGCCAATTGGTAACATTATTTTTAAAAAAGTGAAATTTATTATATATGATGTAACCGGGGGTGGACGCAAGATTTCACCTCGGAAAGTGAAACTATATATAGAAGAGTTTTTATGGTTGGGGGTCGAAATTTAAAATTTTCGAAAATACTATCGATAAAAAAAAATGAGGTTGGGGGTGCTCACCCCAAGTCCGTCCCTGGATGTAATGACCTAACCACTAATCGCTCGAGATCATGCATTTTAAATTCATGTAATTCACATAATTTGGACCGGACCACACACGTCATACTACTGTGATATTGTTCGATTTGGATAGGGACTCTTACAAATTTAGAACCAATATTAATTAAAAAATTACAGTCTACTTATATACTCTTCATTCTACTCGTTCTTAATTGAGGTAGGGTATTAAGCTTTGTACTCATCATGATTTTAGAATGGAATTTGTATGAAAAAGAAAAAATGATAAAAAAAGATTCTCAAGAATTGTACTTGAACCAACAAAAACGAAAACAGATTCTCATATTTTTTTAAAATTTCTTTTTTTTATTTTATTTTAAGCAGATTCTCATGAATTGAACTTGAATCAGTATGCATGAACATTGATATCCAACAGATATAATTTCATTTCATCTCAACCTAATTTCATTTCATCTCAACTTGATATCAATACTCCAACATTCTTACGCACTCGTGGTCGAAATCAACCTATTTTAAGAGGCCATTCGAGTGGAGATCTAATATGAAGTAGAGATTACCTTCGTCGAAATTTAAATCCAAGTGAATCTGAGCCTGAGACTCTAATATCATAATAAAATTACATCTCACCCAAAATATCAAAACTATAAAAAGGTGAAGAATCTAATCCCTTATATTAATACTCTTATATTAATACTCTAACACAACCACCCAACCTCAACGATCTTTTGTCAGTTCATGAACTTCATGTACACTGCCTATATAGCTCGGATCTCAGCTAGCAGGGTCCATTGGACCCCGGCCCAATGTGGCTCTGCCATTCCATATCCAACCTACCAGCATGCTAGTGACCAATGCACTTTCTAAAATGAAAATCAAGGCTTCCGGGTTTTCATCTTATTGGAGATGAGAAGATTAAGGGATATTTGAAAAACAATTGTAATCGGTCAATTTAACTCTAAAATACATTTTAAATATCTTCATTTCAATTTCATTTCAAACATAATTTCATCAAAATTCATCAAAATTCATCCAATACCCATTAAAATCCTGAAATTGCATTTAAGATCAAGTTCAAGATCGATTTAGAAGTTGTGAAATTGGCTTGAATGCAAATGTTTAAAATATTAATCTATAATGTAAAAGTAATGTAATTCTAATATAAAGTTGAAATTGATTGTTAAATGTTTAGTGTGTAGCTAGGTTCTTTCTATTTAGATATAAGATTTTGTAAACGATTAAATTTAAAATGATAAGTGTATGAAATTTTATGGGATAATGAAAACGTAAATAATGTTGCAACTTTTCTATGAGGCAAAAAAAGGTATAACAACCATAAGGAGATTCTATCTAACTGCAGTAAGAATTTTCAATTAAAATCAACTTTCTTTTAGAATATTACCATCATAATCATATTACATTAAAATTCGACTAATAATTTTCGTATAGAGATCGTTACATAGTCAATTTAATCTATGTATAGTTAACTAGTATTCAATAAGGAGACAGCACTTGCTTTCGATGGGATTCGAACTCTTCACACGAACGTTTTTTTCACAAATATATAAAATACCACCGAATATTGGTTAAAACTACTTTAATCATCTATTCTTCAATAAGATTAAGTAAAAAACCATTTACAAAGACACCAGTGCTGTCTCCTGACATTGTTATTGGAGTAGCTTAGGAGTACCCAAAGATTCATCCACAAAATAAAAGTAAATACTAATCGTCCCAAAAACAATGTTCAGTTACTATAAATTCAGGAACATTGTTCCAATGTACATAGGAATAAATTAAACCACCATCTTGATTAATCAATTGAAATAATATTTATACAAATCAATCATCAAGGATGTAAACAAATGTGTCGTAATTACTCGTACGTAGGCGGAATGTTCAAGCTACGGCAAGAGGACAATGGGAAGGCAGTGGTAGTCACGTAGCCTCCGTCTACGGCCGCATACCTGATGGCCAACTCGGCCAGTGCAAAAGCATGGCCTGACATCACTCCCGTGAGACTAGCGGAAATTTGGTATCTTCGTCAACATTGAAATGTATTAGATTATCCTCTAGTGTACTTTCATGTAACTAGGGCAACTCGGGTATATTACAGATTCTTTGTAATGGTTTTGGTGGTTAACAATTGAAGATCTCATGCGTCCAATAATCATTGTGATAAATTAACATGCCTCGTTCATGTGTTTGTTTGTGTACTAATTAACTTATGGACTGTTAAAACATAGAAATTTTTCCATGGACCAGATCTACGAGTAAGTTGTAGACCTTGTATTCATCGGGAAATAAAATTAGATGAATTTAAATTATTCTTCAATTCATATAGATTTTTTTTAAACATATAATTTATATACTTACATATAGATCCGGTCTATATTATTGTTTAGGATGGAAAAGGAGAAATGGATTTATAATTCCCCATTTGTCAGTTAATTAATATTGGCCTAAGTTGGGTTTTGGCCTTGTACGTAGTGTGAGTCTTGTGACTATAGCTAGCAGGAAATGCGCGAAAAGATTGAAATCCCGAGTAGCAGCTGTCACACAAGAAGAAATTATCGAACCAAATTTGCAGATTTAAATTCTTTAATTAGTATCAGTTCAGACTAGTCAGGCGATTACTTTAAAAGGTTCCCCAAGTAACAATGAGAACTTGTTAACTTTGAAACGATCATCATACTTGCAATATTGATAATCAAACGCATCTCAACATCTCAATTGGTACGACGCTTCACCTTCAACTAATAAATCAAAATTTAGAGTCACTCTTTAACCGTTTAAAAAATAAAATCATGCTTGCAAAATTATATACTACATACTTACGGTCTACAGACAGAACTCCATCAAACAAACTAGTACAGTAATTGATATAACCAAGCATAAATTGGATACTTATCATTTACTCGCTCAATAAGACAGCTTAACTGTTCTTATATAGAAGATCAAAAGCACAGAACAACTCCTGCTAGCTATTCATACTTGATTCTACAACAATATAATACAACTTCATTATGCTCGATCACACAACACTCGCGCGCATCAACAACTTATATATATAAAGGCAACTTCCCCAATTGGGATGTTGAAATTTTACCAGCATAATTAAATTCCCAATTAGAACAACTTCACTTCAAGTCTTCAATGTATGCAGCAATGCATATATAATGTTCCTGATCAGGGAAGGTACGTACGTAATCTACATCATTGGTGATCATCATGGGCCAAGTCTATAAGGGCCTTCGCCCATATAATGGCCTTCCATGTATAGTGCCGCGTTATGAGGGTGCAATCCATCCATCACCATGAATTGCATATCTTCACTAGGCTTCCAGTGGCGTTTCCTTTGATTTATGAACCAGTTATTTATCTGCTTCTGGTCCAAACCAGTTGATTCAGCCAATGCTACCTTCTCCGATTCCTGCATCACCATTGGTTATCTACATTACTGCCTGACTCATATTTAGGAGTGCAACTTAAAATAGTTCAAACTATATTTAGTGCACGTGCGCAATTGATTCTAATATTTAGTATTAGGCACCTACCGAGGGATAAGGCCACTTGAAGTGTAACCCCCACCAGTCGAGTAGCTTCTGGCGGGCGTCTTTGGGAAGTTTCCCTTTCTTCTTTTTCTTGGAGAGCTCTTGCTGGAGGCTACTTAGGTAGCCACTATACTTCCTCAATAGGTGGTTTTTAAGCTCACGGTCTTCTGCTCGAGGGTCGATTTCAGGAACATCAGTTTCTCCTCCACTGTTTTCTTGGTCTTCTTCAGATGAGCCCACAACTTCGCCGCATTTCTCATCTTTTATTCATATACAGGTCAATTGATGAAACAATTATCAATGTTAGTCACTGAAGTTGAACATTGGTTAAATGTAAGCATCACTGTTTAACTCATGAGATTTACAACTTGGGATATAAAGGACCATATGTATTAGATTCTTACGTATCAATCTAACAGTAGCAATGAACATTTTCATGTTAACTTTGAAACCTTTACAGTTGAACACTAGCTAGCTTGAACATGAGCGAGCACATTCAGTGGCATCAAAACTAGTCAACTGGAACAAATTTAAATCTACACATAAGTTGTTTAACATGATACAGTTTCTTAAATGTTCAATCTCCAATGACCAAAATCCTATTCTGCATTTTACCAATGTGTTAAGGCAATTTAAACTCATACTGTTAAGGAACAAGAAAAGAAAAACAAACATCTTTTAGTTAGTGGACATGTAATTGGTATTAAAATATCAATTCAATGTGTATTAGGTACCAACCAAGCACCTTGAAAGATAATTTTACAAATGGTACACATGTAGCACGAAGTTTTGTAAAAGATCAAAGATTCCCATAATCAAAGCTCAATAAAGCCTCAGCTAGAAAGTTTTTTTTTCTTTGTATTTTGAATAAATAAAGCCTAGAAAGTTAAATAAATGCAATGAAAGGACTTGGATTTTGTAATTCGAGGAATAGAAGGTACTACCGAAACAACACTAATAACAAAAGAGAATTTGGAAAAGACAGTGTGTTAGTACCGGAGCTAGCTAAATGGGGTATAGCTAGTAGCATATATACTGATACAAACAGCATCCTATGTTTATCATTTTTCTAAAGCTTATGCACCAATAGTTTGCTCCACAAAACCAAATCCAAGAACTAATCCCATCCAAATTTACACCAACTTTTTCTCATTTGAGCATACAACGTAACATTAGTTGGCATCTACATTAAACATCATCTAATCTAGCAAATTAATTAACTAATCCCTTGTCATGAAAAAGCTAAACCAGTTCCATAAGAAAACCATCAATGTTTTGTTTTTTGCATGAACATGGACCTTTGAAAACATTTTTCTATTAGCAAAAGAATTGATCGATCAAATCTTTTTTAAATATATACTATACGCTCGTGATTATGATTAGGGTTTTTTTGTTTTTGGCTTTGAATCTCGTGACAACAAGAGTGTTGGAAAATGATGGTGTCAGTCAAAGTTATCTTCCATAGACAATTGCAATTTACCAAGTACATTCATCACCAAGAAGAAAAAAGTGTGTGAAAATAGTAAAATATATATAAAAATACTAATAAAATAATGCCTTTTGCATTTACTAATTTTGAGAGATTTGAAGACAATGACAATTCAAGTGTCAACTCTCAGTTTGGGTCTGATGAATCTGCTAAATTGGGCTTTTGAACAAACTGCCAATTATTATTCTTTTGCCTGTTCTTTCCATGTTAGGCAATAAACCCATCACAGGATTATGTTTTTCTAACTACAGTTTATCTGAATAAGTAATATTCTGGGTATTACCCCAGTGTGATTTAATACAGATGTTACATGGTCTCTTGAATACTGCACCGTGCGTCGTACAACATATTAAATCAAAAGAAAGTAATATCCGTGTAACATATAATGCACGTTGTTACATTAGTCCGGAAATTTTATATAGCAGATAGGAGAATTTTCCATGTTATCAAACGAAGAAGAAAAATCTTTGAAATCAAGTGAAGTAATGAGATCTGAAGAGTTGGTGTAGGTACCTGAATTGTTCAAGAGCCGGACAGGACCGTTGGTGAGCATGTTGAGTTGCGTTTCGATTCGTCGCATGAACTCCATAGCTTCTTGTAATGGCCTGGTGAGCTCCTCTCTATACTTGACTAGCATATCATAGTAAGCTTCCTACAATTTCATTCATCAGATCCATCAAACAAACACTTCATCAATTACCTATTTACCTCAACTAGTTCATACATAAATTACACTCAATTTATATACACATAAATATCTCAACCAAAAAAGAAACATTTTGGAACAACTGTAATATACTACTATATACCATAAACTGATCAAGTTCTGGATCCTTCGAAGCATCTCTGCTACCCACCGTAGCCCGCTGCCGTGCCTCGAACTCTCGACGAACTGACGCCAGCCTCGCCACGACATCCGGCGGAGCTCCCACCTATATCAATAAAAGAAAAATAAGAATCCTTAAAAAATTTAACGAAATAAATAACTAGAGCTGAAAAGTGTAAAAGATTGAGTATTATAAAATCTTAAAATACAGATCTTTAATCATGGTTAGTTAATTGTTTATAGTGATTCTGACAAGAAATAAAATACTCATTTGTTTCTCTACCGACATAAATATAAGAAGGTATCGAATTGAAATTTATAAGTAAGAAATGAAACAAGACTGGCCTTTTGGCAATCCATGTAAGCTTCCAAGAGATTGGAGTAGTTGGGATGAGCAATGATCTTCGCTTTAATATCATCTACAGCTCGATCAGAACTCTCATGATCATTATCTTGTACGTTCATAGCCGATCGGATCGCCGAATTGTACTGAAAATTCCTGGTATGAGCACCTTCAATTTTCACATTTGAATGCTGATCACTAGATCGATCATAGCAATGATCACCAGATTGAAGATGGAAACTGCTAATCGGAAAGCCAGCAGGGGAGGTTCTTCCGTACACGGAAGAGGTCGGCGCAAGAACCGGACCTCCGTACAGGAAGTTGGTTCCTTTCGAACCCGAGCTCTCGCTTAAGTGATGTTGATGATGGTGGTTGTTGTATTGTTCCATTCTAGATAAATTAACAAGCAAACAAACAAACCCTAATCAAATAATTTCAAGAAATGGTTTCTGTTTGGAGAACAAACCCTAGATAGAGAGTTATGAATGGGAATTGTGGTGGGAGGTTGAAGGTCTTATAACAGTGAGAGAATGAAGTGTGGACAAGAGTGGTAGTGGTGGAAAAGAAAAGAGGGAAGTTGAGAAGTGTCAGAAAATCACATGGGTTGGGTATGGACGTCGGCGATTGGCCGGAAAACAGCAGGAACTAGGTGTGTTTGTGGTGGTGACAAGACCTTCTTCCTTTTCAAACAACAAAGAATATTTTATGTTAATGTGTGTGTGTCATATATACAACACCGCACCATACAACATCATATTCGGATAACAACTCCCCTTCATTTCTTTTCTTTTCTTTTCTACTGTGGATGAGAAAAGATGGATGTGTTTTACTGGGCCGGTTTAAAAAATATGAGGCTCCATGTGAATTTTTAAAATAAATTTTGAATAAATAATAAAAATTAAAAATATTAACTTTACATATATAAAATATGAATTGTCAAATAAATTTAATATTAAGAGCACGGCCACTATATTAAGGTTTTGTTTACTACTACATGTTCAACTAGCTTTTCAACTGCATAAGGTTTTTTTAATGACAAAGATTGTTACGTGAACGCGCAGCTTTTCAAACAACTAGCTGGTTCTTTAGCTTGTTGAAAAAAAAAACTACATAATCAGCTACCAGCTAATTATTCGGCTACCAGCTACCTTTTCAGTTAGTTGTGCTAAACAGGGCCTAAGTGTACAATATTAGCTATAAAATATACATAAACAAGCAGCTAAAAAACCAGGAGAAGTAGCTTGAAACTGAAATGGCACGAATGAGGAAATTGAGAAGAGGTACCAGAACAGTTAAAAGGTTTGTGGAATAACTTGCACGGAGAAAATCAGAATAGTTGAAAGAGAGATGATCAAATAAAGTATTGAATTAAGTAATTCTTGCAATTGATTAATTGCAAACATACTTCTAATCTGATAAAAAATTAAATAGAGGAAGTATAGAACAAGAATCAAAGATGAATTGTGATGTTGAGTTAACTTGATAACTCAATTATATGCCCAGTTGATTAAGTGTGCAACGAGATTATCAGTCTTTATTTTCTATGTGTGTGGGTTGTGGATTGGGTCTGGACCCTAATAAAAATGAGGTCCCATGCAATTTCCAACCCGCATGAGACTGGGCGGGCCCTGGTGTTTTACTATTGCATTTTTGAAAATTTTTGATAAAGACCCCTAATTATATAAAAATTACATATAAAAGTACCAGTGAAAGTTAATATTTCCTTGAACTCAAAGCAAAAAAAGTTAATAGTTTTCGGAAGAAAAAATAAAAAAGTTAACGTTCCCTCCTAGTAGTGGCGGGGATGTAAAGCTCAACTCATATTCGTCCATGTTAGGAGTGGTTATGATTTCACCAGAGCCAGAGTTCCGGCTCCATGATGGAGATCAGCTCATTGTCAATATAGGAGCTGAAACTTTGTCTATGGCAGTGCATTTGTTTAGCTAATTAGTTGGCGCAAATTGCTCCTTATAGGAGCTCAACACCAACGAAGGTGAAGCCCCAACCGTGGCAAAAGAATCTGCTCTTTCATGGACACGGCAAAGGCTACGTAGAATTACTACTCTTCATCTTTATCTCCTTTTCACAAAAACTTCTATGTTTTTCTAATTCTTATATGAGATATTTTGGTCATTTCGTATAATCTAACGTGACCTATTGACTTTCAAACATAACTCGAATATATGTGTAATTAGTATATGCATATAGGAGCTTTTATATAAATATCCTACTTTTTCATTTAACTTTCTTAATTTGTTGGGAGGATTACTTATTATATCAAGTGTCACTATTATAATTTATTAAAATGTATGTGTATTTAGATATTGTGGAGTATTGCATTACATCACATAAATATTCCCTTCGTCCCGTTAATAATGAAATAGTTTGTTTTTACACATTTTTAAAAAGAAATATGTAATATATTGTTAAAAATGAGTTTGAGATAGAAAAGTACTTTTGTGCCCAATAATATGTGGTTAAAAATAAGTTATTGTGAAGGTTATTTTTATAAATGAAATGTTTCACTTTATTGGGACGTTAAAAATAGAAAATTATTTCAATTATAGAGGGACGGGGGAGTAGTTATTAATTTGGTTATTTAATTGTTTTTGTAGTAAATTGATCAATTGGATTAAAATATAAATTGTTTTGGATAAAACAATAGTGTGATCAAATTTGAGAAAAAGTAGTAGCTAGGTGATTAATCATCAATTTATGAGTGGTAAGTAAGGGTGAAATCAATAATCTATTGAAATCACCCACCCCTAAGATGAAATATTGTAGTAGCTTTTATATGTTGTATTTATAACAAGAAAATACAGGATGCAGAATGATTGTACAACTATAGTACAGGTTAAAAAATGACTGCATATTCAACGGTAAACAGTAATAAAAGTGAGTCTGATTAAAATTAAAGCTGTAATTCATGTTATTCAGTCAACATGTACATAGCATTTTTTCCTAAAAAACCCGAAAGTTTAGTGATGGAGAGGTAAACTTTGCAGAATGCCACGTGCTTGGTGCATGTAAACTAGTACTGCACTGCTACTTATATTAGCTTGGCACATCACTCACTCACTCACTCACTCACTACTCTTTTCAATTCTTGCCTGCAGGCGGCCTTTTGAGATGGAAATGAAATGACCAGCATTTGGTTAGTTTCCATCAACTATTGTTGGATATATTGATGACTTCTTTCGGAAAAAGATTCTGTCATATTTTGATTTTGCTACATTGTATTTGATATGGTATCGTTTGTCCAAATTCATAACTTAGAATCGAATCCACATAATAATGGCACCCAGAATAGTGTTTGTGATGTGGTACATTTTGGCTCCTGTACGTACACCCAACTCTATACAAACTTCAAGGGTAATCTTTCCGAAAACCTCTAAAGATCTAAAGATGCAGTAGTAGTATATGACACTGGCATCCTTAACTAGCTCAGCTCGTTATCTAATATAGAGTGTCAAGTGTCAAAAAGGCAGTATACTTGTCCTCGGATAGTCGGATATGCTAGACCGACCCAACAAAACCTCTGAGGAAACTTCTGCAAGGACCATTCCCATTATCATTGAAGATCAAACAACAAGATGCTCGAATGTATAGAGTTTCCACCAGCGTCTCATTTGCGATTTGCCAAATGACAATTTGGTAAAGGGTGTACCGTCTTTCTTTACTTGTACCTATATTGGACACAAGTAGACTTCGGAGACAAATTCAACATTTTCATCATGCAAATTTGATCATCATGTGCATTTACAATTTTATATAGTAATTTGCTCATCCATGCTAATTTTCAATTCTAAAGCCCAACAATTGCCTAGGCATGTAAAGATTTGAGATAATAATGAGAAAAGGTCATTTCAACTTAATCACCATGACTAATGACTTGATTAAGGTACGAAGATCAAGTCAAGTCAGTATCATTTCCGATATATAATTATATATATATATATATCACCAACTAATCCTTGTTAAGATCTTTTATGGTCTAATAACTTAGGTGAGTAATTTGGGACTTATCAGCTAAGTTTAAAACATATATTATTTTCGTTGAAGTGATATGAATTGAATTGAATTGAATTAACGAATATGAACCAGTGAAGATGAGATCTACATTGAGTAACAATATCAATCACAATTCTTTATACATAAAATATAATCATCCATTTCAAATAATCGAATCCGTAACATCTTGAGTATGAAAGGTGTTTCAGATTGCCACTCAATTACATACGCTTTGACTTACTATGTTTGTTAACTTTAATTTTATATATACACATCAATTCTAAACATAGAAAAGGTATGAATAAGTTTGAACGCAATTCTTAGACTACTCTAGTGTAGAATAATTGCATATATTATGATTGAAATTTAGTCAGAGGTGAAAAATCTGAAATAAATAATAATATACTAATGTGACAAAAAATGTAATTTTGGTGATCATTTTGTGTAACTGTAAAATTGGTGTGTGTGTCGTCAGTGTAAAATGATATATTGTATGGTTAAAAAATGCTAAATTTATGACATTATGTAGAGTAATTTAGTATAAATATTATGAAAGAACGAAAATGTAATATTGTTTTTAAGAGAAACCTTTTCAACAAAGAGAATACAGTATAATTTAGGTTTGGAAATATATAGTCAAAGTGAATCTTTGAGGAGGTAGTGTGCTACAGTGTTTCAGTGTACATGGGACCTCCTCCAGCAGTAGGGCACTACTACTGGTATGGGGTATGGACTCCCGGAAGATTCGGGCTACAAAGCAAAGGGGTTACGTAGTAGTCGTACCCCCTGAGACCCACTAATAATACTCCTATGGGGTCTGCTCTATTGCACATCACCCATTACTCCAATGACATACATACATGGGTCTTCAATTCTTTTGGCCCCTTTCCAAATTTATTCAACTAAATAAATAAATAATTTTGTCTATTCCCTTATCCCCCATCTACTAATATTCATCTTATTTATAAAGTCCTGACCCTTTGAACCGACATAATTATTCATGATCAACGTTCAAAATGATATGATGGTTTCAATATACCAACACAAGTTCTTCCAGATACTTTGTCTAAACTTATATGCAAATTGTGAGACTTCTTAATTAGTCACACATCCTTAAAAACATGATTTTTCATTTAATGTATTATCATTACGTTCGTCCCTGTGTGTACTTATTTTTATTGAAACGGCTAATGGGTGACTCGAACCACCGACCTATTAATTGGAGGTGAAGCATTACCAATTTAAATGCACTTCGTTATTGAGTCAGTAGCAGTACTACTTAGATACAAAATTTAATTTTGATTATATAAATCGCAGAATAATAATCCCTCCATCTTGATTTCATATTTTCACATGTCCGAACACAAAATATTGAATATGATAAAAAAAAAATGGGTGATAGTGATAAAGTGATAAAGAGATTAATAAAATATAAAGTGGAATGAGACTATGAGAGTAAATATATAAGTATAAGGTGAATGAGAAAGAAAAATTAAGGAAGATGAATATAAGTACACACAGGGACGAACATAAAAAACTAATTGAGAGGTTGCGATAAATATTTAAAATTTAATATTAAAATTTTCTAATATATTATTAAATTTTATATTACAATAAAAACGTAAATTATTTAACAATTACATTAAACTATAAAGTGTAGAAACATACGTTCCTTGTACCTTAATAAGTTTACCTGTTTGCTAATTTTTTTTAGAGTTATTAATTCAAATTCAACATATAATTAATAATATAAATGATAAATAAATTAATAATTACGAAAATGATACCAGTGGGAAAAAATTAATTAAAAAGGCAAAAGACAAAGTGAAATTTTATAAAGTGGGCCCGTTCCTGAATACACATGGTAGAATATTCGTTATATATAAAATGATTGTGTTAGCAATAATCTTATTGATATTTTTTTATATTAATATAATTCCTCTCAATATAATAAGTAATACCCTCAATTAAACAATATCCCGTAATATAGAAGTATATAAAATAAGGGATGCATTTTTTGAGATATTTTTTCTAATGAGATATGGACAAGTAAAAAATATAAAATTGTGACGGATAAAGTATCACTATTGAAATAAATTAATTCTTGATTTGTAAAATGAGTATATTAGAAACCGGTTACATATATTAATGTTTAAAGAGGTTTAATTTTTAATTTAGAGATTGAACATGTCGCACTTGGTGTGCTTAAATTTGACTTTAAGGACGGCGTTAATATGATATTTCATGAATTTGAGGCTAAGTGATGCGTATATGATAGTTATCGGTTATATACTCACGAACTTTATTAAAAAGGTGAAAAGAAAAAATGCAGAGGCAAGAGTTGACAGTGGGCATCAACTCAAAGCCCTTTTCTGCAACAACAGGAGGTGAGTGAATGAGACATGAATGACATCTCCAACTCACTCTCCAAAGTCGAAAGAATTACGTTATGTGCTTACAACTTCACTCTCCTTCCTCTTGTCATTCATTCTTTCGCTCTTTCCCCATTTCTCGACATACAGTGAATAAACAATTCTCAATCTCACCTCGCATATTTCCCATGCATAATCTACTTACTCCATTCATATGAGTGTATTATTGCCCATGCCTTTGGCACCTCAAATATATGTGGATCCTGCCAGTTAGAAATGAAGTTCATTTGAATATGTATAATCTTTTATAATAATAGATGAAAGTTTTGTAATAATTATTAGAATTAATTATGTTGAAAGTTAGTTCATTACTAGCGTGATAGGTGGATCAACAAGTCATGCATCGAGGATGCACAAAAGCCATCGATCTTGATCATTTAATGGTTGGAGATTAAATTGATGACAAGGAGGGAAATGAAGTTGAAAGCCAAAAAACATAGCACGTCAGCCTATTTGGCTATCAATCGATTCTCATTGGTTGTAATCGTTATATATATTGGTTAGTTGCTTGAATGTTGAGCTAGATTGATCAAATATTCATTCAATTGACAGTTATAGTGAAAGAAACACTTATAAGGGAGAGAATAAAGAGAAGTGAGCATCTGACATTGTTGTTTGCTTGGTTTCTTCTCCTGCTTCTTGTAATCTTTCACTGTGTAGTGTATTGTTCTTGTGTTCTCCGTGGATGTAGGATTGATTAATTCGAACCACGCAAATCTCGTCTCATTTACACTTTTCGTTGATCAATAGTTTTGTTATCTACATTCGTTGTGAATCGATTTGTTCGATCGATTAACCCAACAAATTCATTGAGGCTAAAAGTGTACATGATGGTTGAACTTCATTCATTAATATTAGAACCCATGGAATATTAGAAATCTCACGTACTTAAAATTGAAAACGAATGAGCTAGCTTGATAAAAGTCGAAGACTTGGTAAAAAAATATAACCAAGGGCGCCCATAGTTTTAAAGGGGGGAAGAGCTCAAATGGCTCGGCCGCTTGACCAAAGAGTCGGACCGAGCGTCAAATTGAGGATTGTGGGTTCGCATGCTTATGTTAATTATAATCTTTATGGGTCAGAATTCCACTGTGTATTTATCGTTAAGCAAAGAAAGGTCTGGAACGAAAACTAAAAGCCCCATGCATGTTCGGGTGGAATTGACTGAAATGGTGCATTCCATTTGCTTGGGGTGTGACAGAACAAGTTTATTTTAAACGAAGGTGTTTGTTTAGAAAACAACCCGTTTCGAAAATATTCACGAATAATCATACTACCTCAAACTCAACTCTTAAAAAAATTGTAAATAATTCCCCGTAAAAGTTGATAATTTTGACGGTATGGTAAAAGTGGTAAAGTGAATCGATCCTATAAATGCAGGGAGAATTTATTATTATAGTTTCCAGATGAACTTAATTAGATCGTGACGTGAAGCACAGTTATTGATCATTAGAATGCAAATTACTAGTACTACTTAAGTAGATAACGATTACTCGAAAAGCTAACTACGCGGATCAGCATGGATCACATAATTACTTCGTATCAACTGATATTCCCTAGTATTATAATGTTAAATTCTTTCTACATCCAGCTGCTTAGCATATAATTGAAAGCCAAAACCCTTTCTATTTACAACTGTCAATTTAGCTAGTGCAAGCATCAATCAAAATTCATTAATCTTTTGACTAATAAGGTTAATGATCATTGATTATATTTGGACATGATTATTAGGAAGAAAAGTTTCGTCGTACAGAAAAATTGACTAAAAATAGGAAATCAAATTCACTTTCAACCCATGTTTTGATGTGATATTTACTTGGCCTAGCTAGCTTAATTTATTCAAAGAATGTTCATCCGGCATTCTTTACTAAAGGTAGAATATTTAAATTATACACAGTAATGGTTTTGTTTTTCACAATCATAAGAAGAATTCAAGAAACATCTCCAAAAGGCGTAGTCCATAATTTGCATTTTCAGTATAATATCCGCACAAAATATTTTTTTTAATAATTAAAATATATTACGATAGATATTAGTTTACAATCGGACATAATATATGCTCACCGGACAAAATACAACTCTCGGAACATATACAACCATAGTCAACCACAGCCACCGTCAAAACCGGGGCCAAAACCCGCACAAGCATCATGTCCCATCTTAGTTAGAATATTCACACCAGTAAAACGATCGATATAAGTTTGTTGATGTAGCTTATAGAAAAGATAAGAGGCTAGACTAATTAATTTATTTTACTATCCTGTCAGATAGAATATTCTGTTAGTCTTGCTAAGCATAAACTACAAATTTACTATCATTTCAATAAACACATAATTAATGAGGCTATCTCGGTGTGAATACTAAAAAATAAACATGTAATTCTCACCTGTAAACTTTTAACTTATTAATATTATTAAAAAAGTATTGAATTAATAATAATTTTATATTATAATAGAATTATTAATTATAGTATAAATATTAATAAGATTTAACCGTATAAAATATTACAAGGAAAAAAATAGTTATAATAAATTATGAAATTGGAAAATAGAAGTTGGTCGCTGTAAATAATAAGATTAAAGAAGTGATACTGAAAGAGAGTTTGTTTGTCTTACTCGGTGACTTAAATGTTAAAAGGTCATTTGAAAATTCACATACACTGTGATTCTACAGTAGGATTAATAATAATTCCAATCTTTAAGTACAATCGGACGTTTCAAAATCAGCATTTTTAGTTAAAATATTCAGAAACGTGTTAGATCGATGTTCTTAACAAAATTATATGCAATCACAACTGTTTTTGTTTGGTTTCAGCTGCGCAATTCATTGTTACTGGAGATTAGCATATATCTGAATGCACACAAATATTTTAGCTTGACTTAGTTTTGTTAAATTTCTAACTGTTGTGCTAAAACTACTGTTATGTAGAAGATCACACACATACACATACGGTAAGTAGGTAGGTATAACGTCCTAATATTTCAAATCAGATTTATAGACCTTAAAGAAATTAGAAATGTTATTCATACAAACAAGGTGTATCTTCTTTTTCGAGAATTCACCTAGAAGAATCTCAGAGTTAAACATGTTTGCTCTGGAACAATTCTATGATGGGTAATCAACTGGAAAATATACTGATTCGTGCACGAGTGAGGACAAAGTAAGCGGAAAATGACATGTATTGATATAGTGAGGCTCCAATATAACACCCCGATAGCTGCTTACAAGTAACCGCGTCGATATAAAAGGTTGAGAATCAACTCGTAAGGGACCGGGTTGTTATTATAAGTTTATAGTAACGTATCGTGCCCTATTTTTGTTTAGTAGAGATAACAAAGACAAAATCACACAAGGCAGGGATCGAAAGCGATGCATCGAGACGTTGTTGTCATATATGAATTCATTAATTACAAGTTAATTTACAGTAACTGGTACAAACACCTGGTAGTGATTATATCAGGGGGGCCTATATATTCAGGGAGACCCATGAAATAACCTTTCACTGGATGATATGGAAACTTGGTGCAACTATTTTTTATGATCCGTATAGTTTAAAATAAACTTTAAAACAATTATTGCAAGAAATTTAAAAATGATTGACTGTCATATATTCGAAACTATATACCACATTGGTTTATCCGATACCAGTATTAAGGACACCACTCTCATGTGAAATAAGCAAACCAATTGATAGAACTGAGGTTTAATGGCTGGTTTTAGTTGGGAATTTAATGAAACTTGGTTGATTAAAATTACGGTAAGATGGTGATTTATAGCGGTTATAACTATTGAGCCAGAATTGGTACTGAAACAATAAATAATGTTAATTTCAGTGATAAGTTAATAATGCAGTCAACACTGATTGCCTAAGTAGAGTAAATTGCAGCGGATTGACAAAAAGTTTTCCACAAATCAAGCCAGCATAAATAAAATATATTGACGGTGTCGTAGGCTAAATTTCCACTAGTCAGAATAGTGGAATTATACAAGGAGTTTTAGAATCAAACACAAACGAATAATCAAACTCACGGAAAACTAGACCTAGAATAAACTCGAACAAAGAACATTTCTAGTCACTATCACGAAGAATGATTCACAAACACCCGTTTGATGAACACCCACAATATGATAGCAAGTACAAGTCTAGTAAATCAAGACACACAAACATTATATGAATGTATAAAGTCTCGGTGTGTAACTTGCAAAGCAGCCTCCTTCCTGTATATATAATGTCTTCGACATCTTTTAATTCGAACTGGGAAGGGACAACTGCATAAGGAAGGTTTTCTTCTTTGTTTTTCTTGTGTAGGCTGCTAGAAGGAATTATCTCAATATTAAAGATTTTTTTTCCATATATTTCATTTTAGTTTAAAGATTCTTTTTATGTTGTGGTTAATCTCTTGCTTCTTCTTAAAGGGAGTCTTCGATAAGCAATTAGTCAAATTATCAAGGTTGTTTCCTGCAAAACAAACATTGAAACAAACACAAGCAACGGCCACCTTATTCGTGTTGAGAATATAAGAAGTGTAAAGACATGTCATGTCAGAATGTTATTTTTTCTTTTAAGCGGCAAAGATTACAATTACTTCTCTATACTGCTTTACTTTTAAACTAGCTTGTATCTTCACTATGGATCAAACCACAGACCTTCTCCCTT
Organism: Plantago elongata; assembly: GCA_036897095.1. Lineage (NCBI taxonomy): Eukaryota > Viridiplantae > Streptophyta > Magnoliopsida > Lamiales > Plantaginaceae > Plantago > Plantago elongata. The sequence goes on along the minus strand of JAYMSP010000601.1, from coordinate 1,993 downwards.
TCCACTCCAACACCTTTCCACTCCAACACCTTATAACGTTAGAACGTTAGAATGTATCGTTAATAATAATAAGATGGTCGTTCTTTATAGAGGTGACATTTATGGCTCCGTACATCTTCTAACGGTGTCATGAAAATGCGACATTGATTTACACGATGAGGTGCATTAATTTGCATATCTATAAGATTGCGTGCATAATTGATGAATTATGGCTAGTAATCTAGCCGGTTGATCTCCCCACCCAAGATTAGTGCTAGTGATCCAAGTAGGTCTTCCTGAGTATTTGCGCTTTGTCGTGATTCCAAAAAGAAAAGAAAAGAACACTATGGAGAGAATTTGGATGTTTCTTCTTTTATGCCTGGCTGTTATGTTTTGTTTAAGTAGATTTTTTAATAGTGGTACTTGAATGAAGAGTAGTAGAAGAGTAGTAGTACCTAAAGTAAGGTTTAGTTTGGACACATTGAAAAATGCAAATTAATCATCATGTCATATATAAGTCGGATCGGATGATGAGATAAGTGGGTATTGGGCCCTTGTACAGCAGTCCTCTGCTTCAGGGCGCGCGAAAACAGCGCGGGAGCTGTTTCCCAGTATACTACAATTCACTATGGACAACACATGAAGACACTACCAAATGCATCATTGCCCCCCTTTCTTTTCTTTTCTTTTCTTTTCATCTGTCTTTTCACCCTAATTCAATATTAATCGGATACGATCCAACCGACTCAAATCGAACCCATTCAATGTACGATAAGTTTCTCAATTCCACATACTTAATTGAGATGTATCCAAACCGAGGAAAAGGAGGTACGTGAACCCTAAACAACGATATGATAATGTAAAATCTATAATTTCACGATCCATCCGGAAAACATATCGAACCAAACACCTGAATTACAATAGGGTTTAACGGCCCATAATATTAAATGTTCTCTTTGCATTATGAAAGATCTTAGAGAATCAAGTTTAAATTGTGTGGAGGTGGCATGTTAGACGGGTCTTAACTAGTACTCAGGCCCGATGAAATCGTTAACAATAAAGTCGAGTTTGTTTTTCATCATGTACTACTTGTTTATCTAACAAGTCTAGATATGATCCACTATATTAGCTTGGTAGAGTAGTAGTATTTTTTATGCTAAGTAATATTTTTCTTATTTTTGCATCTTTAACTTTATCGAGTTTGAGTATCAGACTACACACAAATTATAATATTTCATCATAATTTGTGATCAAAAGAAGAAAGTTAGCAAATGAAAAGAGATACACAATAGCAATGAAGAAGTCGTATTTCCAGCATATTACATTTTATCATAAAGAGAATCGCAACTTATACCTTGTGCATTAGAGATAGTACGTTCGAGTTTGTTATGTAGATCCGTTATATAAACAGCTCAACGACTTGTTCTATTCATTCTGATCAAATTCTCTTTTCTCAAACTGAGAATTTAATTTTGTATTCATTCAATCATTTCTATACAAAGATATTTTCACATTGAGCTTCATATATACAAGTTAATCGAGCTCAAGTTTGAATCAACTTCTAGACTCGTCTATATAGCAAATCAAACTTTAATTAAACTCAAGTTTAAATTATGAACTATAATATAAATCCACTAGACTCTCACCCACTAAACACATTATGCAATCCAAATGTTTTTGTCCTAGCTAGCACATGTATGGTTCGCAAATCGCAATAAGTGCCCTCTCGAAGAATTATGTAGCTGAGTTCTGCAATAATACGGCCGCTAAGGTTAATGCATACTCCCTAAATATATAATGCCTGGGCAATATTTATCATCCATTAATACATTTAACATTTGAAACTTTAATATGGAAAAGGAGAGAAACCGTTTGTCTTGTCAAGTAGCTGCCAGTGGATGCAGGTTGAGAAAAACATGTGCAACTTGCCTTTCATATAAGACCCATATTCATGAATTCCATATGCATGCACCTTGATTAGTCAATACAGGACATATATATATATATATATATA
>JAYMSP010000600.1:0-46077 GCA_036897095.1 Plantago elongata | reverse complement strand
TATATATATATATATAATATATTAATATTTTTTTAAAAGAAGAAATATAAGTATATTTTTCGAACTAAATATCTTGGAAATCTTCAACTAAAATTTTATTTCGAAAAAAGAATTTATTCTGTCCTATAGTGCTTCGGCACATAGCACATTTTTTGTTACAACAAACCAAGCAGTCTCCTCGACTTGTATATAAGCAAAGCATGATGGTTTGCCCGGAATACCCTTGCTTTTTTTTCAGATTATGATTTATGAGTGAGTATCCTTCATTTCTTGGAGGCCATATATGATATATTCATATTTAATTTTATAATATAATTAAAACTCAAAATATTATCAAAAATACGGGTGTTATACATTAAAATATTTAATCATAAAACGTTATTGATACTATTATTTAAAATATTATATATTACATTTTTTGCCATTTTAATTTTTTTTATAGTCGCGACTTGATACATGTATAAAATGTGATAGATACATTTTTTATGTTGTAAATGAATACATTACCTGAACATTATTCGTACCTATATTTCGAATGCCTATTGACTGGCATTTTTTAAAGAATAAAAATGAAACGAATTTTAAGATATTAAGATGGATATTTAATATTATCGTTGGTTGGATTTGATATTAGTAATATGGATATTTAATTTTATCATTTTGGTCAAAACCGATTAAATTTTTTATCATTGTAACGAATCTGATTCAGGTACTTCCTTCACATATCCTAATTTCATTCTGATATTACCGTATCGGTTTAGAATTTTAATCGGGATCAACAATTAATATATAAATTTAATCCGTTTTCATGTGAAATATGACGTAATAATTCTTCATTAGAAGACAAGGGCATTTTAGGCAATATAAAGATAGGGTTGGAATTAAATGCAAATCTCGCATGTTACATGTTTGTCAAGCATGGAGAACTCTATTAAGTTATATTTACCCATTTATTATTGTTGATTACCGTTTTAAAGAAAATATAACATCAAATATTATCCCAAATCTTTAAACATTTATCATAATATTAATAATATATATTTTCCTATTTTATCTTATTTATATATACACACACACACATTATATTCCCATGGGTGGAAGAACGCTTGTTACCTACTTCTTATAGTCTCACACTCTCTTTACTTCTCCTGCAAGAGCAAACCAAAAAATCTCTAACTCTCACAACAACATGATGAACTTCAAGGATGACCAATTTCTATCAGTTCACTCAGCTAACTCTTCCGATTCCTCGATTTTCGACGACGAGACCGAAACCGAGGATTCGTCTAGGGACGAAAAGAGCCCGGTTCGCAGGAGATCCGACCGTGTTAGGAAGTCAAGAATATCGGATTTGGGCTACTTTGAAGTAAAGAAAGCGAAGTTTAGCGTCGCGTTGAGTTCGATTTCGGATGCTACTTCGGATGAAGATGTTGCTCACTGTTTGATCATGATGTCTAGAGACAAGTACTGGAGAAGGGTAGAAATGGAATATCAAGAAGAAGCCGATGACCAAGAAGTCGAAGAAGTTGAAGACGGAGAAGATTCTGATGTGGATGAGAGGAAAGTGGTAAGGAATAAAGTTAGAGGAAAGTATAGATGTGAGACATGTAACAAGTTGTTTAGGTCATATCAGGCTCTAGGTGGACATAGGGCTAACCACAAGAAGGTCAAGCACGAAAATCCGCCACGAGTACTCTCCGGGCAGGTGGTGGTGGCGGAGGAGAAGGTACACGAGTGTCCGTTTTGTCAGAGGGTGTTTTCGTCAGGGCAGGCACTTGGTGGTCACAAGAGGTCACATTTTATAAATGGTGGAGCAAATTTGAGAAATGTTGTGACTAGAAATCCTGTTGAGAATGAGAAATTTTCAAGAACCGGGGACGCGTTGGTCATTGACCTTAATCTCCCTGCACCCAACGACGAGTATGATCGTGTCATGGTGTCCGGAATCGAATTCGTGCAGCCGGTCAAGTGTTAGTGAATTCTTTAGATGGTACTTTACATTGTTACTGTGCTAGCTAGCTTATTAATTACATGGATTTCTGCTTTGTTAGTAAAAGAACAGAACTAGTCAAAACTCATAACAGGATTCTGTTTCAGTCAGTAGAACAACTTGACTGTTATTGATTTTCTAGGATTATATCCTGCTGTTATATTACAGTAACTTATTCCAATATCCGAAAGATTTGAATCGTGATCTTTTACTATAATCTTCTACTTTCTTTAAAACTGACGATATCATAGCGTAATTTAAACATGTCAAGTTTATAATCGAATCGAACCTCTTAGTACAAGATATTTCCGGTTTACCAATTAGGCTATAAATCTTGAAATGCTTATAGTTTCTTTAAACTTACCTGTTTACCATTTTAGTCAATTTAAGTGTGGCTGCATGAATCTGTTGATTTATGGAAAATGGGATTAAGTAGTGGTCATAGGTTCCACATGTTAGTATAGTAAGCCCACTGAATTTTCAAAAGAAAATTGAAAAAAAAAATAAAAAAGTCTTATTGTGGAATAAAGAAATTGCGTTCAAGAAGAGAGTTGATCAAGAAGAGAATATTTTTATCAAATGAAAAGCAAAGTGGCACCTGCCATTGCTGTCAATTGGATGGACAGTTTGTTAAGTTAGCCTCCAAAACTCTCTTTTTTCATCTGCCATATAGTACTGTCAATATAGTTACTTACTCACACAGGCTCAGTTGCAGTAATTGATTCTTGTGAGACAGCTGTGACTACATGTACATTTTCGTTTTGGTATCGTAAACATTTCTATTTTTGTTAGAGCGTTATCTAATATGTTCGGAGTTATATGTTTAACCGACTAATGACATACTAAAATCGTGTTAAAGATTAATTCGAAGGAATACGTGTACGATTGAATGTTCCGGGAGGAGGATATGATAAGTAATTTGAGGAGAATGGTTGTACATGAGCTAAAGTACTAGGCTCATGAAGGGTATGTGATAAAAGTTGAGCTACATGAATGGCCCCCTACCAGAAGTGCCCTTTATGGGTGTGGGTGAACAACTTTCTCATACTATCCTTTACTTAATTCACAACCAAGCAACATTAATGGAGCAACTTCCTCTAGTCTATACTATTAGTTTGTGAGAAGTTCATTAGAGGTTGTAGGTTTTATTAGCTACAATTACAGATGTACTAATGTTATTATCTAGCACAAAACTTGTGAAGAAGATTTGGATAAATGGTCATTTAACTCATTATATATATTCGTTGCACTAGATCTGACTACGTTGTCGTGTTACATGTACATGTATGTAGAGTGGAGATAGAGTTAGTACTTTTACAACTGACTTACTTGGAATAAATCAAGGCACGTGAATAATGATTATTGAAGGGAGTATTTGTTTCGGACTTCTACGCTTATGTAGCAGGATCGATATCAATAAATGCATAGCTATTTAATGTCAAATGGATGACAATTTATTGATAATTGAAGTGGACAAAATTTTAAAGAATCCAAAATTCTATCTCATGTTCAGTTATAATGGCGTGGAGGTCCTCATTATTACACGGCCTCGGAACAAGTCTATTCTTATTTGGTCAGGTGGATCTGATGATTGTCACCTCAAACTAAATTGTCTCGGATTCTCCTTGATGGATCCTTAACAACGTCTCTTCACGTGGATGTCGGTTTATAAGTTGCTCGTCTAGCAATTATCTTGATCTATAGCGACATAAATTCAGAAAACTCCTTCGACTTATGCTCTTTCTCCAAAATTTGAAAACTCATTCATTTGTTCCACCTTAAGTAAAAAAAAAATGAATGCATCCTCTATGTTGTTTCATAAGTGCTAGACTTGTAACATATATTCATCATAATTTGGTGACCACTAGAGGAATTTTTCCACTACTACAAACTCAAAAAGTCTATGCAACTGCATTATTTCATATGTAAAAGGGTAAACCAATGGTACTTGGACTTTCTACTCAAGTCCATTGAAAGTGGCATCACCTATGAATTATGATCTTGCCATTTTTCCTGTATCAACGTATGCTTTAGGCACCACTAATAAATGCTTTCATTTGTTACAATATTCATCTTCTACACTTTTGTTTAATATGCTTAATTAACTACACATAATTAGTACCAGGAGGCCAACGAAGTGGGTGACAGTCTGGTAAAATAGTGTTATGTTTAGTTCGGCTAGTGGTGCGTTGTACAGTGTTTGGATAGTAGTTTGCCGATAATGTGGCCCTATATATTTTGCATTTTTGGGACATTTGTCCGAACTGACTTGTTAATCTAGTGTATGCGAACTTTTATATTAGGTTTGTGCGTCGTGTCTCGCATAACTCATGTCTGGTACTGTCTGTATATAAACTTCGATAATTTTTATATAAATATATATCTGCTAGTTTCGAAGTAAAAAAAGATCATACATGTTACCAGAAAAAATCAACAATTTTGCAAAATGCCCCCTCAAGTAAATTTTCAATACCTGCACGATGCCCCTAAATTCACACTTATTTACAAAACGGTCCTTAACAAATTGACACTGTTCTGTATCAAACAACCAATCAATTTATCTGGAAAAACGAAGAAGAGAATGAATCACTCAACAGAAAACCACGAAAATCACCATCATCATCTTCATCAACAACCATCAATGGATTACTCTTCGTATTACCATCAAAATCCTCATCAAAACTACGATCCCAATTCTCAATTCTACCAACAACCGGCCACCAATTACGATTACTCCTCATATTCGTACCACCACCCGCCCATTCCGCAACACCACGAGGACCAGGAGCCCAATCCGCCCGGTGTTCAGCTGTCCGTACAGCCGCATAATCAGTATTACCAGTATCCAGCTCCGGTGACCCAGCATTATCAGCCGGTATGGATTTAGGCTTTCTTTGCTAGGGTTTTATCGCTTTTCGTGTAGTGGATTGATGTTGTTTGAGTTTTTTGATAAGTGGATTAGTGTGATGGACTTGTTGATAGGATGTGTGTGATTGATGCCTGATTAGCTGGAGGTAATGTTGTTGTTGTGCTGGAGGAATTGGTTGAAGTGTGAACGGAGTGAATTTTTTTTGTTCGCGGTAGTAGACGGTGTTTGAATTCGTTTAGGTGAAAAGTGTTGTGCTCTGTGTGAACATGATGTTTGTTCATTCGTTCATTAGTACATTGTTTTGTATGTTGCAGATTGGTGCATTCGTGGTAGAGGAATTAGTTTGCGTTCTAATGAAACGAAATGAAATAGCTGGGTTACACTACTGTTCACGGTTGTCGCCTTAGTAGTTTCTAATCCTACCATATGGCAATAATAAGGGAAATGCAATGAAGTTTTTCATTATGATTCATTATACCCCTAGGAAATGCTACATGGAGGATCCAATAATTTCTAGAGTTACTTTACAGTCAAGTTTCGTTAATACTTTATATTGTAGAACTTTATGTATCATCCAGTACGCGACTGATACTGAATTTAAAAACTTCCTTTGCGAGTTAGATGTTGAAGAACTTAGCTCAATGTTGATCTTCTGTAGATATGGCTATGTTTAAACTCGAGTTCATTTCACTTTGCTGAACTAATAATTCAACTATAGTGATATAATATATCTATATTGCTTGAGTTGTCATTATCCTTCAAAATTGCACTCACTATGCACTATGGCTGTAGGCTGTGTTCTTGATATGATGCTTCTTGTCCATTAACAGATATGTGTGATGTTGAAAGGTTTAGGGAGATATAGTCGTAATCTACCAATTGTGTTCCTCTTTCTACTGATTGTTATGGTGTTACTGAGGGAAAAAAAACCTTACTCTCTATGTCCCGCAGATCTCATGTCAGAGTCTCTTCTTAGTCTGGCACTTGGTAACAGATGTCTGTTGATCTGTTCTCTCTACATACATCATTAGTGAAATTGAGTGGTCTTTGTACCATTAGGGAGACGAGGGGCTCGGCAATTCTTTATCTGATTCGTCTCCTGGATCACTTGAAGCCAAGTGACTCATCCTCTGCTACTGCTAGTGAAGCCATTTGAGAGTCCTGTAAGACCAATTCTAGTAAGCCTTTATTCACACCTCACATGCTTGAAGCATTGTCAAGTCCTAGTTAGTCTTTAACATCGAAAGGAAGGAATAAATCTGCAAAACATCTTTGCACTAAATGTAAAGAAACTGAAAGACGGGCTGGGAATATGTCTCCTGGCATATTTGTGTCAGAAATGTATTAATGCAGAAATAGCTAGCCTTAAGAGCATATCGGTGCTATTTAGAATTGATTTGTGTATGTCTGATAAGCCGTGTGTATGCGCACTATTTTTTTCTGATTATGGTTGGGGCATTTTTTCAAGTATGTCATCAACTCTTTAGTTATCACCGCACTCATTTTCTGTTTGACACCCGTGGCTCCACCACTGGATATTCTTTTCTATACCAAAACGCTCAATATCTTCAAACAATCTCCACTCTGGCACATATTTTTCTCTGCCTCTATTCCGTCGGAAAGAAAATTTGCTTTCACTAAGAACTAGGAGTGGCATTCAATACACCGCATGTAAAACTCCTATAAGAGATCTCTCATATCTTTGCACAGTGTTTAGTTGTACCCTCCTTACATGCTCTTTGTTTCACTGACTGGATTGCATTGCAACCACAACCAATTTTTTAGCACTATGTAGAGTATGTGAGGCCATTTTTGTGAGAGAGCTCTTGGTGGTCTATGACAGATTGACAGCCCATAATGAAAATGGAAAAATTTGACGAGGATGACGAGTGTGCAAGTGTTGGAGGAGAAACTTGGAGGGAGTGATGTTTCTCCTCCGATTTCATTCATTCTCTTTCTTTTTTTTTTTTCTTTTTCTTTCAAGGATATATTTCCAAAATAAATAAGAAAACATGTGCAAGGTATGGAAAACTCTCACAAATTAAAGCCATCTGTAAAACAAAAAGGAGAGACAAGGAAAAATAAAAAAGTAATTTATTTTTTGATGATATTCACTTGGTTTAAATTAACGGAAGTTTTGTATATCCAGGTCTTATGTCAGTTCTGTCAAATATGGCTGTTTTGTTTTGTTTTATATTTGTAATTGTATACCATTACCATATTCATTACTGATAAGCTATTGTGTAGTACTCTTGCTGATTGTCCTGCTATCTCATGAAGTGTATAAAGTATTGTGAATTATTTTATCCACTTTGTTTGGTTGTGCTAATTGTTTTATCTCCAACTCTTTCAGATAGTTAATCTTGTTTTCTCTTTCTTTTTCGGCTGTGGCATTCGGTTCGTACGCTCATGTTTCTTTTTGTCATGCTTACTCAGAGTTGAAACTTTTTTTCCATGGATGCTATGTATGCTAATGAATTAAACATGGTAGTGTGCTATTATTGTGTTTAAGCTTGTCCCGGTCACAGGTAGTGTGATAACATCAAGAATTAGTATCTTACTTGGCGCATCCTTATGTACTTCCTTTTCGTACTGCTTCTTGGTATTATAGGCACATGTTAAAAGTGATCTTTCTCTATGAATCTTTCTGCAGATTGTACAATCTTCATATCCGGGTATTGGCAGCAGTGACGGTAATTATATTGGCAGCAGCAATGGTAATTATATTGGCAGTAGTGATGGTAATTACCCCCAGGAAAACCCCCCTTTCCAGTCTGGACCTAGACCTAATTCATTTGATCGCCTGTCTCATGGTCGAGGTCGTGGCCGTGGCAATGGTAGAGGCCGAGGCCGTAGCCTGTCCCTCCCACGTCAGCATAGGCATCAAAATTCAACAAGTTTGAACTCTGTCCCGACAGGTCAACCCAATTCAGCACCTGGTCCATCAAAAGCTGTACGTTGCGAAGTGTGTAATATAGAATGTGATACCATTGAAATTCTTGAGCTGCATAAGAATGGAAAAAAACATCGAAAGAACTTGAAGAAAAATGCAATTGGTGGACATGTAGAACTGGCATCACGTTCCAATGCCGTGTCTGAAGCTCCTATCTGGCCTAGCCTGGTTGAAGGAAATTCGACCGTCCAGGGAATTATGCCAGCTCAACCACTGCCACAATATCAAGCAGGTTTGGGCACCCAGGGCCAGTCGCGTGCAGCACCTGTTCCTCCTAAAGCTGTGACATGTGAATTGTGTAAAGTCGACTGCAATAGTGCTGAAATTTTTGAAAAGCACAAGAATGGAAAAAAACATCAGAAGAATTTGAAGGTTTATGAAGAGTTGCAAAAATGGAAAACTGTGAGTTCTGTACAGGTGGAACAGGCCTCAACATCTGGTTTAGGGCCAGAAGTTCCTTCCCAGCCTGAAAAAATTGAACAATCTCAAGAAGAAACTTTATTACGTGAAGTCGGTAATGAAGAAAACAAAGTCGCAGTTGAGAGGCAAAAAAATGAAGATGTGGGACCTACAGAAGAATCGGCAGATAAGGTGACAGGTGATCAGTCTGAAGGCAGAGGACTTGGATTCAAGCGTAAGATGAGAGGAGGTAAAGGGGGTAGAAACACGAGGCCCTTTAATGGGTCAAAACGACCGATGGAACCCCCGAAGCCCAAAGAAGTTATACCGCTGGTATGCGAGTTATGTAATGTTAAGTGTGAATCACAAGTTGTCTTCCAAAGCCATTTGACGGGAAAGAAACATCAGGTGAAAGCCAAGCGTTACCTAACCCCCCAAGAAATATTCGGGCAAGAAATTCTAGCAGCAATAGGCCCAGCATTGCAAGTTCTTATGCAACAAGGTGCACTTGCTTCGACTTCCATGGCTCCTCCACTTCTACACCAAGGTTTGGGTCAATTACCTGGTGCCCTGCCCCAGAATTTCAGCAATTTTCAGGCACTAGCGTTGGGAGCAAACCCTGATAATGCAACCATGGAAGCTTTGGGTCAACTTATAGCACCATATCTGGTAAATATGCAAGAAATGTCAAATGCCACTCATCCATTAAGCCAAGGGGAAATTTATTATCCAGCTAGTGGTATGGCCTTTGAACAAACGGAAGGAATGCCTTCTAGCATGGAGCCTGTTGCATCAAAACCACCAAATGGAGCTTCTGGATTTGAATCCAACATGGCCTCTGCGGCTCCTGGACTTGATAATACAATGGTGCAGGTTGATGTCCCTGCGAATGGTACAGATTCTGCACAATGATGTTCTACCAGATGATACTATTGAGTTTTAGCTCCCTCACTCTCTTTGTTATAGGAAAACTTCTGTAAACACATAAAAACCATCTAAATTTAAATTTAGTGAAGATACAGGGCCTTATTGATATAGCTGCATTTCTTTCTTACTTATTTATTTATTTATTTATTTATTCATTCATTCTGTTTTAGCACCAGTTCACATGTAAACTGAGTTGTTTCCATACCTTGGAGATCATTTCACATCTTGTTGACTGCTGTTTTTTTACTGAAGGTCTTCAAATGAACTGACCAAGCTTGGACTCTTTCGGTGATTCTCGGTGCTGCTCTGGGTTTATGTTCGAATTGGAACACATTTTTCTAAGTGTTTAGCTTCGAATTTGTAAAACTCAACTCCGGCTGTGTTTACGGGTTAGTAATACTAGATCAAAGTCCTCAGAGCCACCATAAGTTAAAGCTTAGACAATCTGCAATAACTGTTGAACAAATGGATGAAAATCCTATTCTTGTGACAAATGGTGGGGACAAACTGAACTATACACTTTCTGAGAACGTGAACTAATATTGAAATTCGCCTTTTCACAATTTAAAGTGTTTATATCAACTTTAAGTTCACCGAGTGTAATCGAATGTCACTTAGTATATGGTAAGGCAAATAATTGCATTAATTTTTTTCAGGTGTCTTGTGACTTTTGAGTTTTTCAAAAAGGTAGCAACTTTACAATAATCAAATCAATTTCCTTACGTCTAAATTATTGCTCCATTTAAGTTTATATATAAACAATTATTTTTCAAAATTGATAATAGAGTTCCCACATTTATTAAAGACAATAATTAAATTGACTTGGAATGAAGAAAATGAATGCAATGTTGGTATGACGCTTTTACTCGCTTAACTATTTATTTATTTATTAAAACTAGAGTAGATCAATTGCAATTATATTTATACTTTATTTCATCTTATGTATAAATAGGAATCAAATTGAACCAACAAAACCAATTCAACGTATGTGGATCACTGGAACTCGAAGTGTCACGTCGACTTTATATATAATTCGAGACGTTGAAATGCTTATTCGAACTCAGTGTATTTAAAAATATTTTAATAACTTATACGTGTTTGCATTCAATCGATCTAATATGAAAACTTTCTCACCCGAACTTTTGAAAGTTTAACAATTCACACCTCATGGAATGAATATAATTGCATTGATTACTATGATGTGGGTTTGATACATATAATATATAAGATGGTGTCGTCTTGATAAAACACACAATCAACACCACTCAATACGTACCCACCCCAACCTGGCGAAGGGCAAAACAGTCTTTTCATTCTTAAGCTTTAATGAGAAGTAGCTGGACTCATGGGATACGTGATGTGGGTGGGTCACCGGATCTAGCCGTTACATTATTACAAAAACAACATTCGATTTGAATAAAACAACAACAAAACCCAAATCTTTTAAAATTCCAAAACGACCGTTAAAGCAATCAGATTGTCAAACTTCACTTCACTCATAAAAAAAACCACACACTGCTCAGTCTTCTTCATCTATATCATCTCAGCTTTTCTTCTCCAATCCGACCAGTCCATAACTCAAGGATGACGATTGACACAATGTTCACCGAGGATGAGATGGTTGTCGATGCAGGGCTCGGCTACCCGAGAGCCTACGGCAAGATGTGTCGTGACCGGAGTTTCGGGCCGTTCAGCCACGGCCCCCCTTTTACTTACACTCCCTATGCCTTGGTCCAGCAGGAGGTAAAGCTGATTTTAAATTTTAAAAATGTCAATTGAGCTTTAGTGAAATGAAATGAAATGTTCATGATTAGTTTGATTTCTGTCTGATAATTTCAGCTCATAACACTTAATTGAGCTGGAATTGAAAGAATGAATTCATTGAAAATTGTTGTTTATGTATAACTGGACGAAACAGAAAGTTAGAAACTGCAGCTATTCTTGATGAATTCAAACTCTTATTGTCAAAAAATTCGGGTTCTGCGAATTAACCAGGTTTTTGTTCAATTTGGGTACTCGGGTTTTTCATTTTTGAATCGGTACCCAAATGCTAGCGAAAGTGAAGCCGGGCTTGCAATACCTGATTTCGTGTGTAATTCGGGCAATCGGACTTTTCGTTTAACCGAAAACCCGATGCCCAAGCCTAGAAGCTAGCTAAATAAGAAAGAATACATCTCTTTGTGTTCTTTAGGTGCCAGTTCTTGAATTTGTTTTTTTTAATTGGCTTCTAGAACTCGAATTTTAGAACTAGTAGTATATTTCTTCTTGTTATTCTGTAATGATCTGCTCTACAATTTACAGGATTCAAGAGCAAAGGAGTTAGATGAGATGTTTCCAATAATAGACCCGAAAGCAAAGCCGACAACCAAGCCAAAGATCTTTGCTGGTCTATTATGGAAACAGCTCAACCATCTAGGGTAAGGAAACTCGAATTCTCAAAGACCAGTTGTAAACTCGAAGTACAATAAAGGATCAGGTCTCATTATGTAATGTACTTACGATATTCTTGCAGGAACGCGGGTTTTAATCCAGAAACGTTTCGTGTGGATCCATATGGCAATGTGCTTTACTTTCATGCTGACGCTGCTTCTCCTCTTGCCTGGGACATTGATCATTGGTTTCCCTGCGCAAGTAAGTATCACGATAATTCGGTTTATACATCAAGTAAATGTTGTAGCAACACAAAGAGATGCACTGTTAATAGCTATACTATGTCTGAACTATCTGTAAAAAGTTCGTATGAACGAATACCAATGAGAGGATAGTTGAAGAATCAATGATGCAGTGATAGATATGGCTATATGATTCGTTTCAATTTATCAGTGTTTCGTCTCTTTCACTTTAGTCATCGACTTAATCGATGTTGAAAAACACTCCATCAATCTTTGAACATCAATTAACACAGTAACTAAGTTGAAATGGCAAAAATGATCCAACTGAACTTGTTTTTTATTGACCAAATTGGAAGTTCCCGTTCGAAATACATGATTTAACCTGAGGTTGTCGGGGTGAATTTCACAGGAGGGGGATTGACTGTTCCAAGCAACCTGAGAATACTGCAATGGCAGGTCTGCAAAAGAAAGCATAACAAGCTAGATTTTCTCATTCCCTGGTGGGATGTTCAAGTTGGTATATCAATTAACCAGTTCTTGTCCATTTTCGCATCGTCCAGCTCAGATTTCAGGTCAGTAATATCAGAACTTGGCAAGCTGTCCAAAATCAATAATAACAATGTAGCTGAACATCATTTAAACTTCAGGCACAGGGCGTTTTCATGGTTGTTTTTCGAAGGTGAATGTGAAGAGCTGAATGCTACACAGACCGTTGATTCCCACACTTTCCCCCAGCATTTCCTTGAGTCGAAAGCAAAATTAGGTCTAGCTCCAGCTGCGGTGGTTTTGTCTCGAAGAGAATCTCTTGACGCTCCGTTGAGAACTTTGGACGTTAACAGAAGACCGAGAAGCACACATATAGTAGGTATGACATTGTTTTAACCAACTTGAAGTTTTTCTTGGTTCACCGTAGTTTTCTTGATCAACATACACCCTGAAGCGACATCTTTGTCAAAAATACACGGACAAACACTTGTGTACTAACTACTCTCCATTTTGATTAGCTGCAAAGAAAATGAAGCAAATTACTAAAGAAAATGAAGATCCATTGATGGAGACCAACCCATATCAAGCAATAGTTATGGCAAGAGATTCTTTGAAACAGAGAGAAGAAACAGTAAAGATGCAGACAGAGATACAGAGATTAGATAATGAAGTCAATCAATGGCAACAGAAGACCGAAGAAGAGAAAGTTTCAGTTCAAGACCTGGAATTGATGCTATTCAAGAAGCGAAGACGTGCTGAAAAGTGCAGGCGTCTAGCAGAGTCGCAATCATCCTACAGGGCAATGTTGGAGAAAATGATAAGAGATGCTATGCACCAGTAAGTTATAAAGGGAAAAAGAAGAGTAACACTAACATATTATATTGAGAAATTAGTTATTTGAAATTGATTTTTCATATGTTTTCTTTTCTTTCTCTTTACAGGAGCGTCGTGTACAAGGAACAAGTCCGATTAAATCAAGCTGCGAGTAGTGCTCTCTTGGCCAGACTTGAAGCTCAGAAGGAAATTTGTGATACTGCAGAGAGAGATCTTCATCGGAAGTACAGACAAAGAGATGAGTTAGAGAAACAGGTTCGACCCGAGTGGGAGCAGGCAAGAAAAAGGTCGAGAATGGATGATGATACACATAGTGATGATAGTGATAAGCTTGCTCTGTGTCTTCCAGAAAATGAGGCACCAGAATTGCTACAAGAAATTGAGACAAAAGATGCTAAAAAGACTACGATACACTTGCCAGAACTCAAGTCTGCTGCGGCTGCTCAGCATTTTCCAGAAATCGCGGCTGCTCGGCATTTGCCAGAAATCAAGGCTGCTGCAGCCCCTTTGCACAAAGAACTGAGGGAATTCCTGGAGGAGGAGCAAGTTACTTCTTCTGAAGAATGTCTAGTATTGAGTGAGCAACAAAAGCAGAAGTCCATTGAAATATCAAAGCGCAGTATGGATAAAAGGAAATCCATTGTAGTAGAAGGAGAGAGTAGTTGTATGGCCGAAGAAAGGTTTGAAAATTTTGAGCAACAAATGCAGAAGGCTATTGAAATTTCAAAGCGCGGTATGGATAAAAAGAAAGCCATTGTAGTAGAAGGAGAGAGTAGTTATATGGCTGAACAAAGGTTTGAAAATTTTGAGCAACAAAAGCAGAAGGCCATTGAAATTTCAAAGTACGGTATGAATAAGAAGAAAGCCACTGTAGTAGAAGGAGAGGATAGTTATACAGTCGAAGAAAGGCTCGGAGATTTTGAGATGCAAGATGGTGGGAAAATATACAACATTGAATTCCCATGTTACCGCAAAACAGACAAAGACGAGGATGAAGAGAGCAGACAGCAACGTGGAAAAGGTAACATTGAGAAATGGATGCAATTCCTACTGGAAAATACACCAGAAGATGGTGCCGACTTGAATCCTCCAACCAATGAAGAAAGAAAAATTGTTAGGGAAGATAAATTTGTCGAGAATCTGAATCTCGTATATCCACACACAGATGCAAGAGCTTCAAGAGCTGGTAAGCATCCAATATTGTGCAAAGATGAGGTAAAAGAGGGATGTGTTGAACCCGAAATCAGGAACTCAACTCCACAGAGAGAAGCAGATGAAGGAAAAAAGCACTTCTTTGGTGGCAAAATGACCAAGACTAGCACTCCATTCAAGAACCCTCCTTACAGAATAGGACCAGAAAGAGCAAAAGCAATGGAATCGATTTCTATCGATAAAGAAGCAAGAAGAATCAGCTCAAGTGATGATTATATGATAAAGGAGAGAACTGGCAAGGAAAAAGATCTTAAAAGATCTGAGAGTGCCAGAGCATTTAGACGAATTCCGTCGTCTCCGTCTCTTATCTTTCAAGGCATGAAAAAGAGAGTGGACTGTATAGGGAAAAAGCCTTTGGTTCTTGATGACAATGACAGTGGTGACGACCGTCGAAGAAGCAGCTTTGTCAAATCGTCAATCAAATCGATAAAGCAAGCTGTGAGGATCTAGGGTGTGAATATTTACTGGTGTGGATTGTGTTTTAATTTTTATATTATTTTCATTGGTGAGAATGTTTCTCCTAAGTGAATAATAGGGTGTGCAATTTGTTATTTTCATTGTTTTACGGTTGTGGATTATATATGTAATATAACAGCTTGTTGTTTGACAGAATCTCTATTGTTGCTATGAACAGTTTCATCAGGCACATAGAAAAGAATACAGCTGGTATAACAGCATTTATCTGATATGCACATGAATTCAATACCGTTCTCGATATCTAATTGTTGAACATCATGTACTTTGACTTACCAAATCAGCAGAAGTAGTATGTCATGCTTTAAATCGACTCCACTCCAGGATGTCTGTTCATCCACACCAAGTTACCCTGAGGAAAAATGTAATTGCCAAGTTAAAATGACCAAGAAACGGTAAGAGCATAATAGCTTATAAAACCTCAACATTTCCTCTTCCTACAATTGAGTCGATCTGTATCACTTTTACCTTTGCTGATATGCATAGCTAAACACAAATGTGGATCAGAAAGAACGAGCATACAAATTGAAGATGCTTCCAGATCAACAAACATCCTGCATTTATCTGCTGGATTTCTTTATAAGCTGCAGAACTGAACTTAGTTGATAAAACAATATAGTCCATCTTAGCAAGTCATAATGCATTCCACTGCTTGCACATTGCCAAGAACTCCAAGATTCACAGGAAAACATGTGTGCAGAAGATGTAAAACACAAAACAGGTGTATAACCAAGTACCTGTTCATTTATCACTGAGCACTTATCGAAGATATTTCCGAGATAAAATCAACAAATGCAAAAGTACACTATATAATCATATGAGTAAACCTGATGTTAAACCAAAGGAAAAGCTGTACACCATGAAGATATGGGAGTTAAGATAAATTGTGGATTATAATTTCTGTGGAACTTTCACACTACATTACTGTTTACAGCCGATGACGACTCAATCTCGAGGAAGATAGAATCATATAAGCTTCAAGTAATACTTAAAGTCCGTTCACTATCTTCTCTATACACTCATCTACCTGCAGAGATTACAAATGGTAATACATGGTACCTCTGGGATCCACTTCACTAATCAAAGGGTCTCCAGATGCCTGAATCATTGGTTCAGGTTCCAATTTTCTTGACATACATGCATGCTGAGCATTCCAGCCACTCTGTTCTCAACTTCTTTCCGAGCTTTCCATGGTTTATCCATGACATATCTTAGCAGACATGACTGCTCTTCTGCAGAAAAGACAAGGACAATTTGGCCCCCACTTACTTCGATATTAATGGACAGAGGTCAGTCAAGACTCACGGTATGACTCTGAGATGATATTCCCCATATCTCTCACCCCGACAGGAACAGCTCCCGTCCTTAAAAATATGGAAATGTTCTGTATCTCTTACAGAAATCTCTCTCCTAAGAGCTTTGGAAATGAATTTAATTGTATTATGGCAACTCTCACACATGTAGAGATTTTTTGTTACCGATATAGACGTCCCAGGGGCAGTGTTCATGAGCCCAAATGCAATAGCCAATCTCTCACTATGCCCACAGAAAACCTCAGCTTTTGATGCTTCAACTTCATTCGCTGAACTTATCTCTGGATCACCAAAACCTGATGATTTCATTTTCTCATAAAATCCCATCAAGACAGCATTTATTTCTTCTATCTGAGGGTGGAAATTGTCACCACTGAGGAATGCATGCACGGCTCCTTTAACTTCTATCCAACTGCAACCAGGATCAGTAGCTAGCCCAATCTCTCTCATCGTCTTTCTCAATTTCGCAACTTCATCCCATTTACCACTGTCGGAATATAAGTCACACAAGAGAGCATAATATCCAACGCTCTGGTTACCCATCTCAAAAATACGCTTAGCAGCAAGCTCCCCGAGTTCAACCCGTCTATGGATCCTGCAGGCATTTAACAATGCTCCCCAAACAGCTGCATCTGGTTTCATAGGCATATTCTCTATAAGCTTAAAGGCATCATCAAGTCTTCCTGCACGGCCAAGTAAATCCACCATACTAGCATAATGCTTCAAATTTGCAGTAATACCATATTTGGCTTCCATGATGTTAAAGTAATGCAAGCCTTCAGCCACCATACCTGATCTACTAAAAGCACATAGGAGCGCTACAAATGTTATCTCATCTGGTTTTACCTCATTCTCGATCATTTCATCAAATAACTCAGACGCAAGATCACCTTGGCCCCTTTGGGCATGGCCTGTCAATAGAATATTCCAAGATGCAACATCATGTTTCACAGTCTTAAACTGCTTTCTAGCCGGCTCCATCTTCCCACACCTCACATACATGTCAAGGACTGCATTCGGGATAAACCCATCAAATCCCAAACCATTCCTCAATACATGAGCATGTATTTCTTTTCCACACCTCAATGCTCCAATCCTGGCACACGCAGAAAGCACAGCGATCAAGGTGACATCATTAGGGTTTAAACTGGTTTTCATTTGCCTAAAGTAAATCAAAGATTCAAAGCTTCTGTTATTGATCCGAAGCCCAAGAATAATAGAAGTCCAAGATATTACATTTTTATCAGGAATCCCGTGGAAAACTTCCAAAGCCTCATCTATTTGTTTACACTTGGAATAGAAGTCGATTAGAGTATTTGCAACCATAATATGTCCTACAAGACCTGTAGTTTTGGCTAACTCATGAAGCTGCAAGCCTATCTCCAAAGAACCAAGAGAAGCACAAGCTAATAGAACACTTGAAATTGTAATCTCATCGGGTGTAACCCCTTCTTGTTTCATCATCTTATATGTTTCAATAGCCTTTTCTGCGAACCCGTTGTTATTGTAACCCGAAATCATGGATGTCCAAGACACCAAGTCTTTGGACTCAATTCTAGCAAACGCTCTTTCAGCTTCTTCCCACCTACCAAAACTTGAATACATCTGTATTAATGAGTTATTTACTGACTCATCAGTCCCATACGCCATCTTTGCAACATAACCATGAACCGACATGCCAAGCCTCTCATCACCAACAACCTCACAAGCCGAAATCACACTAGTCATTGTCCTTAAATCCGGATGAAAGCAACATTCCCTCATCAAAAAGAACAAGTCTAACCCTTCAAAATACTCTCCATTCTCAAAGTAACCCGATATAATCGCATTCCAAGATATCCTATCCCTCCTACACATCCCATCAAACACCACCCTCGCACTCCCCACTTCACCACACTTAGCATACATAGTGATCAACGAATTCACAACATCAACATCCGCCTCATAACCAAACCTCAAAACATGAGCATGAACCTCCTTACCCCTCCCGGAATCCCTCAAACCTCCACAAGCCCGCAATACACAAGGAAACGTATACACATCCGGACTAACTCCGGCCCCTCCAACCCACAACATCCTCGAATACAACTCCACCGCCTCATCCAAGAACCCCTTTTTCGCATACCCACCAATCAAAACATTCCAAGAAAACAAATCTCTCTCATCCATTTTACCAAACACGTACCATGCCTCACCCAAACTCCTCAACCTAACAAACATGCTCAAGAGAGCATTTCCTAAACGCAAGCTCAACTGACTCATACCTCTAGTAATCAACGAGTAAACCAATGACCCTTCACTCAAAGCCCTCTTAAACTCACACAGCCTCACCAGAGAAACAAAAGTTTCCTCCTCAATTTCACCTTTTGCAACAGACACAGAATTGAGAAAGCTCACAGCTTGGTTTAGCTCGTTTTGAAGGCAAAGGTTGGCTAAATGGGAGTTGGGTTCGTTGGAAAGAACAGGAGAGGAGCTGGAAATGGAATTCTGTTGGGTTTTCTTGAGGGAAAAGTGGTTGGTTCTTGAAAAGATTTGAGCAAAGTTTTGGCTTTTGGAAAGCTGTGGGCTTTTGGTAGGAACTGGAGGTGGGGTTTTAGCTGAGAGTGGTTTTGCCATTGTTGAAGAAACATGGTAAGAATGGAGCCAAACAAAGGGTTTTAGCTCTGAGGTTTTACAGACACAGACAAAAGACCACCTTTTTCTGGTTAAAGAATGGATTTTTGAGATAATGTATGAATGTAAGGCCCAGAATTCCCAATCATACTCCAATTGCACTAAATTAAGAGGGAATGAAGAAGTTTTGAGTTGAAAGTTATTGGTATTTTGGGTGGACGGAAAAATGTAATAATGTTTTCAGCGAATTAATTTAGAAGTAGTGTATTATAAGGTATTATTGTATTATTCCAAATAAAATAAAAAAATTGATTAAGTTTTTACAATCGGTTAAGCACTGAATCGTGATGCTTGACTGGCTTAAGCTTTTAAGCATGCTTTGACTCAATCAACGCTATATTTTAAATATCTTTTAAATTTGTATTTGTTTGTCAGGATTGAATTTAATTAAATTTAGTTAAATTAAATAAATTTGAATTAAAATTTAAATAATGAATCTCGAATAAATAGAAGAAGAGAGGTAATCATTCAACATAATATTCTGAAGATGGTGAAAGTCAAATTGAACAACATTAAATGTGAGTCACAAACTCCTTGAGCATAGGAGCATCTAAGGTTGAACCGAAAAATATTATTTCCCCGGTCCAATAATTCTTTTTTTAAAAAGTTATTTTATTTTGATTTTTAAAAAATAATTAAATATTAATTTGTGAGTGATAGTATATTAATAAAGTTGTAAGTGAGTGATTAAGTAAGTGAGAAATTGAATAAAATGATTATAAAGTAGGTAAGATAAATGATAAATAATAAATTAGTGGGATGAAAACTTTCCTTTTTTATTAGAAAGTTTCTAACGAAACACTAAAAAATGAAAGTTATGAAGCTTTTAAAAGAACGGAGGGATTACTACTTTAAAAAAATAATCATTATTAGGATTTAATTAAATTAGAATATCCATTTGAAAAAATTAAAAGAAAAATGTGTTACCTTATAGTCTATCGAGCATTTATCCCAATTATTGTGTATCTTTTTATATGTACTCACTTAATCTAAAAAAATTACATTTAATTCGACACAAACTTTAATCTTTCATCTATTATAATGTATTTTAGTTTTCAAATTGAACTCGAAGCTAACAGTTGAGACATATTATGAGATGATATATGATTTGCTAACGGATAACAACCTGCTCCGTTAGAGTTCGAACAAGAAGTACATCATTGCAAATCTCTACACCATAACCTTGGGAGTAGGGACATAGAGCTCCAGAAAATAGATAGGCTTGTCAATTTTTTGGCAGATCAGTTAGCTAGTATTGATTATTTTTTTAGTGGTGATATTTTTTAGGCGTTGATGATTGCCATTAGGGTTAATACATCTTTGTTTAAAAAAAAGAAAAACTTAGTTTGCAATTCAATTGGCTTCGTCTAGATATATACTAACCACAATTAAGTATCTTGCTCGTCAGGTATATAATTTTGTAAGTAAATTTTTAACTGTTTGCATTATCATATATTAAAATTGGTACATTCAATTTATAATATACTCCATGTAAAATAATAATTTTCGACCCTCTATCACATCGAGTTGCTTATTTCGATCCATCCGGGCCGAACCAATCACAAACCTAGTTGTAGATAGTTTGATTTTAATGACGATGTTGAGTGTGCAAATTGAGCTAAGCATCTAGTAAAGTGATTACCTCAGCCAGTTGGCATATGCCAATGTATAAAGGTGTGTGAGCTTGTGGGATTACAATTTGAAAGAGTCAAAAGGGACTTAATTTCTCAAAGTCATGACTCAAGATTTTACTTGACGATAGAAACATCCATTATAATGGAAGATTCCATTGGAATCATTCCTTCACAAATCCTTAATTCCTGTCTAAAATTCTTTGTTTATTTGAGGTCGTATCTTACCATTAAACTAACCTACTTCTGTACCAACATTTCTGTATTTGTTTTGCACTTAATCAACATTAACTAGATACAAATTTAACTAGTAGAACTGAACTGATGAACTAAACTGCATTGTAATGTAAAATGTTAATAAGTAGAGTTGAACTAAATTGAATGAGTTTACAAGCTAAGAGAGCATAACCTTAATCTTAATGTCTACAAGGTTCTATTCTCTTGAACAAAAAAATCTTCAGTTCAGCTCTGCTTAGTTATAATCATACTTTACCCACTTCAGTTGAAGAGAATAGAGCCTAACTTTTTTTAACATATTGTATGTCTAAAACTCTAACCTAATCGGTATTGAGAGTTATATATAAACTATAAAACTATATAATTATCTTAGATATATAATGGTTAGATAAGTTCTGTCTAGCTGATAAGTTTGTACCACATAATGTTTGATTGCATTGAAGAGTTTATTCTTAGCATATATTTGAATAAATTTCTATAATTGCCAAAATAAAAGAAAGAGAAGTTTCCTCCTTGTTCTATGAACAGAGTACCATAGTGATGCTAAATAAGTTAGATTTAGTAATTACCAATAAATTAGAGCATCTAAGAAGCATTTGAAAAGGATATAAACTGCAGCAAAAGCGAATATGCTTAGAATTAAATGTTTAGCTTCAACGATCCTCTACTAGTAATAGTTGTTGGTAGTACCTTTTTCTACCCGCCACTTCATCACGCCAAGCATATGCTCCCTACATATTCCAAATATCACGACTCACTCACTACTTAATATATCCCACCCCCCTCATTTCTTGGCATATATCTCATTCACAAAACTTCTATTTCGATCAAGAAGTTATTATCGGACCGGATGAAGTTCGGCAAGAGATTGAAGCAACAAATCGAACAGAGTCTGCCAGATTGGCGCGACAACTTCTTGTCGTACAAGGAGTTGAAGAAGCTCGTCAAATTGATCTCTTCTTCTTCTTCACGAGTGTCGAACGGGTCGGAATACGGCACGGCCGAGGCGGAGTTTGTGGATTTGTTGAATGCGGAGATCGAAAAGTTTAATGCCTTCTTCATGGAACAGGAAGAGGACTTCGTTATTAGACATAAGGTAAAAATGAGAAATTGTTTTGGCTTTTAGAAAAGTTTTGATTGTTATACACGTTTTAATGATGTTGTTTTAGTAGTATTAATTGCATTAGTCTTAATTTGCGAGTCAGTTATGTTAATGTTAAAAGAATATTATTGTTGTTATACAATACTCGCACTCATTTAATTATATTTTTAAACTTAAATCGAAAGTAATTTTATAACTTTTGAGTTATGAATATTTTATGAGTATATTATAATTTATTATGATTTTTACGTGTCTTGGGGTGAATGGTATAGAATTCAAATGTACATTTAAATGAAAATAACTTCAAATTGTAATACAATTTAAAATTATTTTTATTTAAAGGGACATTTAAATTTTGTGTCACTGAGTATCTGCAGTTTGGCATAATGTATTTATCATCAGCTTTCTTCCCAACAAACACAAAATTGCAAGAATAAGAAAATCATACATGACTGGAATATTCTTTTTCTTAAGTAAAATATACCTCATCAAAGTGGTCCTATATCAATCATAATGAACACATTTTCTACGCTAATCTTGACTAAATAATTACCTTCCTTGTCACTAAGAAAAAGGAAAAAAAATCCAATTTTTTAACTTCTTGTGCTAAAAATCAAAATAGACGTAATTCTTTTGCTTAGTTTAATCTAGTTTTGTGCTTTAAAAAAGGAAAAAATAGTCAATTATTTAATAGTTATGTTGAAGAAAATTTGACGTCGTGTAAATTAGAAGAATATATACGATCAATATGTATATACTAATATTGAAATAGTATTTTTTTAAATATTTAAATGGGGTTTAACTATGTAATTATATGATGTAGGAATTGCCACATAGAATACAAAAGGTGCTTGAAACATGGGGACCAAATGGAATTCATCCATCACAATTTGCGTTCGAAGAGGAAATGGCCAAAATCAGACAATACATTGTCAATTTCCATGGAGAGATGGTTCTCTTAATGAACTATAGCAACATCAATTACACAGGTATGGTTTATAAACTACAATCAAATAAGGATCTATTTTGTTCGTTTGAACTGGACTGGACTGGACTAGTCGATGTGTTCGGGTCTGAGTTAAAATATATTAGAGATTTCTTTTATAGTTGAAAGTGGACATTGGTACTCAAAATCTGAAAATTTACAGGTTTGGCCAAGATACTAAAGAAGTATGACAAGAGAACCGGTGGAGTTTTAAGACTACCCTTCATCCAGAAGGTCTTACAACAACCCTTCTTCACAACTGACCTGATCTCAAAGCTTGTTAAGGAATGTGAAACCACTATAGACTTGGTGTTCCCACCTTCTCAACGGAACGAAATAATGTCTGAGGCAACCGAAAGGGAGCCGATGGCAGTGCCTGGAGAAGGAATTTTTAGGAACACAGTCGCGGCTTTGCTTACAATGCAAGAGATCAGAAGAGGGAGCTCTACCTACGGCCACTTTTCGCTCCCTCCGCTCAACTTGCCCGATTATGATGTAATTCGATCCTTGCAAGTTCTATCCCCTATACAAATTCCCTGATGGGGAATGGTCCTGACTAGGCAATACAGATATACATGTTCACAGTACTACATTAGCATTTTGTTACAAGTAGAATGAGTGGGGATGGATTTCATTAACAGAGCAGAGAAGATATAGAAAAAGCAGACTCACACGAGTCACATCTAGGTCTTTCTATGTTATGTCACATAACTTATGTACAATTTGATCAGTAAATACGACATTATGTTTTTAACTATTCGACCTGTAATATGGTTGGCAGAACCATCTCTCAAAAGAATTCTCCGGTGCTTGATCAGATAGTCGCTTGCATCATATATTGGGGGAGATCAATTATAAAGAAAATCTTGAATTCTCTAGTAATTGCCATTGCTTTATATCCTGATAATTCGTGTACATATAAGGGCGTGCGCAAACAATATACACTAGGAAATGGAGTAGTGTCAATGCAGCCAAGAGATGATAAAGTCTATCTAAATGTCTCATGTTAAGGTTCTCATCTGCAGGAATCTATCCTGCTAACTCGTAAGATGTAACTTTTGTCACAACAATCACAATCAAACTGCTGATGTAGCAGTAGTTCCCAAGCGGCATGAGAAGCATGCTAATTGCTAAGGCCTGAGAGCACTCCCGAATTGCCTGATGAAAAGCTCCAATTGCCCTACGGTCCTACCTACATATATGGCTAGATGCACCAATCAGAACATATTGTATGTGTAACCTGCCAGAGTATGATCACACTGATAGTAACCATCAGCCTGAAATGTGCAACTATATATAGCACCCAAAACTAGGTTGATTCCCATACGTTGAAGCTCGATTAATCCAACAAACGACTTCATGAATCTGGATATGACAGGGTCAAGAACGCATGTGTTTAAGAAAATGAATGATCTGGCTGGGGCTGTTGAAGGTTGGAGTTGGTGACATGCTACAACAATCGGTTGACAGAAACAGAACCTTGAGAACGGATTCGATTTCTGGACAAAATGCATATACCTTTGAGCCCAGAAAAAGAACAAATCTAAGCCAACAGTTGAGAGAGATTGACATTGAGTGAGTTAGTTCATTTCCAAATCTACTGGGCTTCATTCACTAGGGACAAGTATGAGGATGATGATGATAGTTACAGAAACTCTCAAAAAGTAGCAGCAAAAACAATACTCTAGATGTAGTCTGTTTCACACAAATCTTTGTCGCTTAAGAAACTCAACATTAGCATTGCAAGTGTCACGAAATCAAGGCAGTCTCTTGGGACGGTGAGATTAAAATCAACCAAGAAAAACTAAACTTACAATCAAAAAATACAGTAAAGTTTTACCCTAAAACATTATCAACATTGTTTAAAATATTATATGTATATTACGTATCCGTCAGTTTGAAAAAATTATTACCTAGAATACGTCTATAATTAATTTTTAATTTCTTACTGGTATCCGCATATGCGGCTAATCCAGCCAAGCACTGTCGGACCCTTTTTGAGGGGCGGCTCTCCAGCGGCGTATTTTAAATACACAAAGCTTGAACCGAGACCTTGTTTAAGTGAACTCAAGTCCCTTACCACTATGTGGTGAAAAATGTTCCACATAAATTATGACTACGATAAGTTAATTAGTACCTGATACTTTATAAGTTCGTTAATGAATAATCTATATATTTATTTCGAATATAATTTCATCGAACTTACAAACTAGTTGATAAACTAATTTTAATATAAGTAACTTTAAACTTCGATAAGTTATACATTTACGTAACGATCTTATTTCGATTGATATTCCGGACATAATCATATTTTCCTCCCCTCTCTAGAAGACACAAAAGCATGGGTGGCCAACACCAAATTGTAAATTTGTTGTTATATCACATGTGGCCATAATTTCCCACCGATCATATATTTCATCAAATTATTAATTGCTTTTCTCTACACTTTCCACGTTTACCATTTTTTAATAATCATTATTAATTATTATTCCCATTTCCATTTCTATTTCAGCTCACCAAATCAAAATCAAAATCAAATAAAATCCCCAAATCCTCAGATCTCTTCTCTCTCTTCAATTCATCGGAATATTCCTTCTCCGGCCACTTTCCGGCGAATTCATCACAATGAGTACCGGCGACCTTCTCCAGATCGACCCTATTGAACTTCAGTTCCCATGTTCGTTTCCACTCATTTCTCTTCTGTTCGTTTTCACTTGCTTTTTTTTTTTGTGTTGATTTTTGTCTGTGCTAGATTTTCTGTTCATATTGTTTAGATCTATGTGTTTTGGATACCTGATTTTGTGTATGATTGATTCAGTTGAATTGAAGAAGCAGATCTCGTGTTCCATGCAATTGACGAACAAATCGGATGATCATGTGGCCTTCAAGGTCTAGCTTGTTTTCGTTTTGTGAATTTTGTGAAATTGAGGTTTGTGTGAGTGAGTGTGAGACGTTGAGGAAGTGTTTGATGTTCAATTCGGGTGTTTGTGTGTGGGGAATGTTCAGGTGAAGACGACTAATCCGAAAAAGTATTGCGTGAGGCCGAATACCGGAGTTGTGATGCCTCGCTCCTCTTGTGAAGTTATAGGTCTCTGTTTTGGTTTTTAGCTCAAATTATGCTTGGATAGTGTTGAGTTTATGCTTGCTACTCGATACTGAATTCGTAGGCTCTTTGATCGTACAGTTACTATGCAAGCTCAGAAGGAGGCCCCGTTGGACATGCAATGTAGGGATAAGTTTCTCCTTCAAAGTGTGGTAGTAACGCCAGGTCTTACGGCGAAGGATGTTACAGCTGAAATGGTGATTTTTCTTATCATTATTTAGCATATGTGGACTGATAATTTTGGATCTAGCTGTATAGTGTATGACTTTCCAATCTTCTTTCTTCCGTAGTTCAACAAGGAGCCAGGGAAGCAAGTTGATGAATGCAGGTTGAGAGTGGTTTATGTCTCTCCCCAGCAACCGCCTTCACCAGTAAGAGAGGGGTCTGATGAAGGAACCTCGCCAAGGGCCTCTGTATCTGATAACGGGACTGTGTCCCAGGCTGAATTCAACAATGTGAGTTTCACAGTTCTTTCTTATTTATCATAACACGTTTTGAACTGGTGAAAATGCTAACTTGGATTGCTTGGATGATTATGCAGGCGCCAAAAGCTTTTGCAGAGCCTCGGGAGAATTCCTCAGAGGTTATATTTATTCTATGTAGCTTCTCTTTTTGCAGTTTGTCGTTCTTAATTGCATATTTGCTATTTATCTCAGTATTTGCGTGCTTCTTCTGAGCTCTGACCTAGGAATGACCAATAGTCTTGATGAATTCAATCAGTTTACTAGGGAGTCAATCTATAGGATGAAATTGTTACTAAATTGAGAATCAAGTCAATCAATTCTCTTCCCTTGACAGTGCAACTAGTCAGCTACTTATATATTCCAGAAACTAATGTTATACTATAAGTTAAAGATTGTCATGAGTCTTCAGGAAATTATGACCAATCAGGTTTTTTGGGCACAGGGGTACAATGCATATATTGCCAGTTCTTTATATGATTCTTAAGGTAACATTCATATCAGGACTCAGATAGTAGTGATTGATGTTAATTTCTGCAAATACATCGAATACTGCAATGGTCATCAATTTTGAGTGCATCATTTAGAAATTTCTTGTTTGGAACTTTTATTTGCTGACAGTAGCACTAGATTGATTAGTACTTATACTGTGGGAGAATTTCAGGACCAAGAGCTGATGCATGATTGGCTTCAATTACTAACTGATACAATACATGACTAATGAGTTTGAGGACTCTGCCAATTAGAGTAGAGATTTGAGCCATAAAAGAAGTCCGTCTATGTTGCATCATTGTTATCAGTCTGACAGTAGTGATTAGACAGATCTTATTATGTTACTCTCCAGTACGATTTTGACCCACTTATTCCACACACCAATATGCTGTTTATATCGTAATCTATTTGTCTACCTGACTAGTTATATGTGTAATAATCTTCTTGTGGATTATAAGCATTTTCACATTTCCTCAGTTTGTTCAATTGAGATTGTTGTCCATTAGGCCCAGTACCACTGAACTAATTTTTTACTCTGGAACTTTCTTCAATTAAATAGCTTTTTAAAGGGATTGGGATTCAGAACTTA
Organism: Plantago elongata; assembly: GCA_036897095.1. NCBI lineage: Eukaryota > Viridiplantae > Streptophyta > Magnoliopsida > Lamiales > Plantaginaceae > Plantago > Plantago elongata. The sequence goes on along the minus strand of JAYMSP010000600.1, from coordinate 18,735 downwards.
ACTTGTCATCAACCCAGTTTCTAAGCCATTATGGCAAGGACACTATCTGCACCTGCTTTGGCATATAATTAAGCAGCATGTGGTTTGGGGTGGCTGGTGGGCATGTCAAGGTGATACATCGCATTTGGGATTAAGGGATGAGGGCCAGAACTTAATAGCTGCAGTGGTCCAATAAATTATTTGTTGCATGCAGTGACAAATAATATTAATGTTAATTAGAGTCATCTAATGTTTGCGGTCGTGAAAATAAAATTTTCTGCCACGTATGTGCGTCGAATTATTATTCTCCATGTGCATAGATGTCAGCTAGTGATCACTATCGACTCAACTCATGTATCTGCAGATTATAAGCCAGCCATTCTTATGATCCCAGATCCCACACTAGTTTATATTAGATGCACCAGAGTGATTTTGGGCATAGCCATTTTAGCACGATAGTTCTATCTGATGCTTTTTATATTTTTGATTATTTGTTTTTCAGTATGTTAGCAATGATGAATAGAAAGGCTTACTGTATAATATCATATTCAATTTATTTATTTATAGCTGAATATCATGATTATAAAATTTGTATATGATGTGGGGATTAGAGGTTAGACCCTTACAGTTACCAAATGTTACAATTTTTACATGTTAAAAATAATATGAAAGACTTGTCTTTTTTAGAAAATTGTCTTCCCCATAATACTCGGTTACACTCATCCTGCAGATGTTTCTCTTTTATCCAATGTGTCAGATTCTTCTCAGGTTTTCTGAAAATAGAACCAAAACACTCTGCATCCTTGCTTTCAAATCCGTCTTTTCTTTGTCATCCATATCCTGCAGAGATGTTTAAATTTATTTTTCATACCTTGTTTCCATTCGATTACCTCAAATCAAACTCTGAAATCATAACGTTTGCAAAACCAAAATCAAACATTTAGTCTACCTGCTCCTTATACAGTGATATTTCCTCTTTAGTTTTGGTAAAACATACACGAATTGGTGCAAAATTGGAAATTGCTTCTGATTGTGAAGAATAAGTGACAGATGAATAAATTCCTTCAATTAAAACACCGAAACAAAAGGGTATGAAAATACTGCCTGGACAAAAAAAGAGTAAATGAACACTTTGCTGAATACAACTTGTAGTTCTCAATTTCCCTCTTCAAATCAGAGCAGAGTGTTTTGCATGGAAATTTAGCTATATCAAATTTCTTGCTCTAGACAACCACAAATCCATGAGATGGATACCTTTTTTGGCTCCATTTTCAGAAGAGAAAAGAAACTAAACAGAATTTGATGAGAGAGAATCAGAAAGAATGTATTTTGGGAAGACAACCGGTTTTCCCTTATTTCTATTTCTATTTATATTTTAAATTATTTGTGACATGGAAAAAAAATGGGATACTCATAAAACAAGTAATTGGTTTGCTCTGTTACATAGTGTAACTGATGAGATACAGCTGGTGGAAGAAAAAAATTATCATCACTTGGATCACAGCGTCTAGTCACTGTAAGCCCTTGCGGCAGCGCCACTTCTTAAGAGGGGTGTGTGAGTAAAAGAAAGAAAAGAACTAATAAAAAGAAACTGTATCTAACATAATTTGTGTAGGGACAAACACTTAGTGGAAATGCATCAACTACATTTGGGAAGTAGTGTTACTATGATTTTCTACATTATAGGCACTAGTGAAGAATATTTGAGAAGTGGTCACTATTAATTTCTGAGAAACATGAGATAGGAGGTTTTTATATCTGTAAGTATTAATGTGAAGAGTGGGTCAATAATGCTTGAGCTGGGTACTCTAGTTTTGGGAGAAAAGGAAAGCCAGAACTGAATCTGGAAACGGATATTGCCGAGTAATGAGAGAAAAGAAAAAAGTTTTATGCAGGCCAAGTCCAACAGCTTTAAAGTCAAGCAACAGTTTTGTATATAAACAGCTAAAATTTATGTGAGGCATACTTGGTTTCTCATTTTGCATCTGAAAGTACTGCAGGAAGCCACAGCACATAGTACTGGGCTGTGGGCTATACACTGTCACTGACTAATATGTCCAAGTGTATTATAAAGTGAATTCTTGCAATGGCCAAGAATAATCTTTAATCTTGTCAACTGCAGGTCAAGGCCATGATTTCCAAGCTGACTGAAGAGAAACGTTCTGCAATCCAACAAAATAACAAGCTTCAACAAGAACTGGTACATCATCATGTATTTTTGCTTATGTTATAGATTATTGAATTCAATCGCCCAGTGTGCACACACACACACACAACCGAGAAACATGTAGAGATTTCTTGTGCGTTTAGTGGAAAACTGAAAACGTGCAAGGGAAAACCTCCTGTTTTAATTCTTCCATCATATATGCCAAAAGATTGGTATCTTGGTCCTCTCATGTCCTCTCGGCAAGTCCATGGTATATCTGCATAACTATATATTGGAGTGTGATAACATATTGTAACTTATTCCATGAAGGGAAAGGAGATATATTGGAGTATTACTTTTTTTTTTCTTTAAAATTAATTTCGCCTAAACTTGGGAAGGAGAAGTCACTTTCTAGATTCAGACTTGTTTGAGAGTGTCTTTTTGCATCTCTCTACGATACTACAGTCGAAGATAGTAAGCAGGCAACCCTAATATATTTGCTTGTGATTTGTAGGAGCTTCTGAGACGCCAAGGCAGCAGGAACAGTGGTGGTATTCCACTCATGTACGTCATCATTGTTGGTTTGATCGGTATCTTTCTGGGTTATCTTTTGAAGAGAACATAATTGGTGGGGATATCTCAGACGTCGGCTTGTTCAGAATTTAGGACTTCAAAGAAAAAACGTTCAAGGATGAAATCTCCTGTATCAAATTTTTAGTCCTTTGTTGTTAGGGAACATATGCATGTATGGGTTTGCTGGGCTCTGTTACTGCTCGCAGTTCGTGTGATCAATTGCTTCAGTGCTGTAACTTAAGAAGATACTATATCATTAGCAAATTATGTGTATTCTTTTGCTTACTTCCTAAGCTTTTTGTATACCGGTCAGTTTCTGTAATTTCTTCTTAGTGGTTATGTTATTTAATTATAATACTGCTAAAAGTATATAGTGAGAATAGGCAAATTTGGTCGACACAAAAACGAACCTTATAAAAAATGATTCTCTGAAGGAGATGGGTGACTGTTGGAGTCGGCTTGATGAACTCTTAATACCATTGATAGTCTGTTGCAGTCCTGATTTATTGCGGTTTCCATGATTTACAAAAGATTGCATCTGCATGTTCTTTAGATTTCTTCAAAATCAGCTTCTAAGACTGGATCGGTGATCAATTTTGTGAAACAAAGTGCGCTTTCTCTGGCTGTCGAAACATAAAGTTTATAAGCCAAATGCACAAGTAGTCAAGTACTATGCCTTGACATCGTAGACTATAACTTCAAGACTGTAGTACAATATGACATCCGAGATTAGCTCCTATACATTCTCTAACAGAGTACACAACTAAACCCGGATAAATCAATGGTTTCTCTGGAGTGCAGAACTTCGTGAATTGAACAGCTACATTGACTGGCACTAGCAAGCTTGCATACAAGTACACTATTACCCTGCGCAGAATATAAGAAAACGTAGGATGAGGAGGACGATCAAAATCTATCACTTTTGTGAGAACCCAGTGCTTATATTGCAGGAATAAACAAAAAACATGAACATATCATAATCGGTAATGGTGAATAGCACACAACGGTGACCTGCAACTGCATTACAAGAAGTTCGAATGCAGAGCTACTTGAGAGGAATAGCAACAAGTATCTACAGTTTGATACTGCTGCATGACATTGTACTTGAGATATTTTAGCAACTAAAAGCCATAACCAACAGACAAGTATGAAATAAGCTTGAAGGTGAAAAGATCTGTTGTTTTGAGCTAGAACAGCTGTTTTTAGACTATCTTCTTGAAGTTCAAATTCATCGTTCATTGCTTAGCATTATTGTCCTCTTTTTTGCAGCAGATACTGTGCCTGAGCTTAACCAACTACTGCATAGAGCTATCACTATTCACATAACTATATCGTGCCACATTTTACATACAGAAAGCCCAAACACAAGATGCACTACACCTTAAGAATCCGCTACTGCCGGACTTCATGGCCCACACAACAAGAGCCATTATCGAATGCCAAGTACTTGTATTTGGTCGACCATTTTGGTCATGTTTACATGAATACAGGAGACCTCATGGGGATATTAAGGCACATACTCCTATATTCTAATGCTATCTAAATCACAGTACACTTCATTTTGCTTCTTTCGAGTAGCTAGACAATATAAGAGTTGAGGAACAAAACTTAAGTTTACACATAATTGGATCTTACCAGCTGTATCATCATTGACACTTTTTAGCATTTTACATCGGACCACAATCTTGCGGAAATCATCAAAGTTTACCTACAAAATCATTTACTACAGAAAGTAAGCTAAAAGTACAACAGACATATCATAACTAAGTAACAAACAAAACAGATAATGACCTTCTGATCTCCATAACTATCAAAGCAACGTATCATATCAGCCAACTCCTCTTTCATCCATGTGAAATCATGTTCAATGGCTAGTCTTTGTATATCTCTAAAAGTGATGTACCCTTTATCAGTTTCTGTTACATGTAAACACAAACATTTATTATAACTGACTAGCATAGCAAAAAGTAAAATGTCATGATTCTGTAGTCATTTTCAAAATCAGTTCATCGACACATAGAAACAAGATCTACGCCATAATGGCCCAAAATTATCGCAAGTCTCCTGCTCAATCTGATGATAAAAAACATTTGGAGATATTATTATCATAGGTGAACATAGCATCCAAATAAAATAGTCATATATCATCAAAACTGAAAAAATAAGGGATTCGAGTAACAAAATTTCATTACCATCAAACTGAAGAAAGTGTACAAGCATTTCATCTTCAGACATTTGCACTCGACTGGTGAACTGCACCAATTTATATAAAATGGTAAGAAAGGCCATGCTGAATATCATGAGTAATGACCAGGAGTTCTATTTAAAGAATCCAAGAGCAGTGATCAACACAAACCATTTTCTTCTTCTTCCGCTTTCCTGCATCTTCGTCAATACGAAGGTCCACCTTTACATCCTCACTTGACTTATCTATGTTACATGTGGCAGGAGGTTTAGGAGATGCTTTATTTTTAATTTTTGAAACAGGACTCTGAGCAGAGCTGCTTTTTACATCTGAAATCCCCAGAGATAGAGCTATTGCCTGGAAGTGAAAGAAGAATAAATAAACAAAAACAATAGCTTTTAGATATTAAAATACTGAAACACTGGCAACAATATAGAAGGCATACAAAACTTCAATACACTGCCTCAGAACGACGGGAAATCTCTATTAATAAAGGAACAATTGACTTTAACCTGCATCAAACTCTCATCATCATCCACATAATCTGAGTCAAACTTCAGCTTCTTCTTAGTGGGCCCTCGCTTCATAGGAGTTGAAGATTTACTCTTCACCTGGGACATGATTTTCAAACAAGGTATGTTACTTCAGCAAAGAAAGACACTACCTATTCTTGCCATTCAGCTTCTGAGTACAGGTTCGAACCGCACAATTCATTTATCACCAACTTATCATACAAATCAGATTATTTCACCGTTCCAGGAAAAGCAAGCAGGTTACGTGAATGCCTAGCAGGTTACGTGAATGCCTAGCTACTAATATAATAGCCGACAGATTTGAATTTTTTATCCAACTAGATTAAAAATAAGCTAGCAAGTTTATATTCCATATTTACATAATATTAACTACCTAAACTGCTAATTTGCTAAATAACTCCATAGAATTAGTTACCTTATGAACTCCCAATTTTAGCTAACTCAACATCCATCAGTCACCTTACTACTTACTAGCTCTCAATTATAACCAACTTAACCGGTATAAGCCACCTTTACCATCTCGTTTTGCTCTAACACAGGCGTAAACATCATAAAACAAACAAACCATTTCAGTTTCCATATCAATATCCATAACGGAAGCTCGTAAATGAATGTTCTTTAGCAAATTTAGCTACTCATTGCACTGAAAACTAAACACAACATAGTACACAAAACCAATCAAATGAAAACACAGAACTGAAAATCCGGTTGCAAGTTTTTACCTTTTTCTTTCCAGAAGCAGAAAAATCACCATCCTTTTCATCCTCGTCACTCGAAGATCCCATTCCCTCACAATCACCATCTTCATTTGGATTGTACTCTTCATCTTCATCATCCATTTTCTTCTTACCCTTTTTCTTGTCATTGTGCTTCTTCCTCTTATTCACCTTTTCGACAGAACCCATAAAAGAAGTCGCCATTTTGTGCAACCCCATAGCCTCCATTCGCCTTTTGTTCTCTTCGATCATCTTCAATCTCTTCTTTTCGTACTCGGGCACTTCTTGTTTTTCTTCATTTTGAGAATTTTCTTCTTCTTCTTCTGATAAAGCAACGTTTTCTTCAGATTCAGAGTTTGATAATTGTTCATCATCATCAACAGACATTTTGAATTTTAGGGCTTTTTGCGATATGGGTTTTAGGGTTTGGCCTTGTCTGATTTTCTTGATAAAAGGCGCCAATTTATTGGAGGGAGGCAATACTACTGTACAGTTAGGAATCTTGTCATTAGAACGTAGGGCGGACTGCTCTAATGATACCGATTCGGTTCGTTTATCTACATTTACCAATTAATTAAAATTAAATATTATATTTTTCGGTGATAAAAATTAAAATTATCGAAAATAGTATCTATAATTTGTTTATATTATTTTAGTGGGTGAATTCGTTACTATTCCCCTGGTCTCCTATCTTCACGCCCGTATTCATAAATTTAACAATTGTTTATATCTTTCTAATAATTTCCGTATCTAAATAACATAATATAAATTATTTTTCAAATTGAAACAAATATTTCTCATTATCATTTAAAGTTATTTGTAATTAGTAAAATATTGAAATTTAAAAAATATTTAGAAATTCATGTAAATTACTCCTTCAGTTCCGAAGAATAAAATTCCATACATTACTAAAAAGATAAAAGCACCCCGCTACTAAAATATAATAAATAATTTCGACTTTACATATAAAGCACAACTTTTACGACTAAAAGTATATTTTTTCAATCATCTTTATTTTTTATAATTAATTAAAATGTTAGCGTAAAACTACCTGTCAATTATAATAAAGTTCTCCAAAACGGAGAGAGTAGATTCTTAACCCAAAAATCTATATCTTAACGAGGTGGTGGATGCAAAAACCCTTCATTCATACTAATATCCGAATATTTTGGATTCAATTAAAATCATCCAAATGTCCACGATTGTTCGTCATCCAAATACCAAAACAATTTTTACAACCACCCAAAAATATGCAACTAATGCATCAACTTGTTGGGGTTGAGTGTTCACCTTCCCTTCTGCAAAAGAATTTTGTCAATGAGGGGCTGTACCTCCTTAAACACCTCCCTCTCCATGTCCTGCATCTCCACCCACATCTTGTCCGGCATATCGCCCTGCATCTTATGGACCAGCCTCTACATCTCCTCCTTGACCTTGCTCTCTATCTACACCAGCTGCTTGTCCAAGAGTTGGCTTAGTTTTTCTCCGCACCATCTTGACAGGATCCTCATTGGTGTAGAACGGTGCAGAATCCCTTAAACCGATGTTGTTTCCCAAACTCACAAAGCGTGTAGCAGCACTACCTATACCATATATACGCTGCTTCTTGGAGGGAGGATTAACCTTCAAGAAGATGGCATTCTTCTCCTGTAGCGTTAAATCCCTTTTCGTCTCCTCCATGATCTTCTCTACCACCTCCTGACATTGAAATGACAATCAACCATTCGAAACAAGAGCAATGACATTGAATGTAAAGAAAGTCGATGCAATGTAGCTTTACTTACACCAATTTTCCTAGCTTTGATGTCAGTCCACGAACCATCCTCCCTTTTCTTTGTTTTGCAGAAGATTTCGTACAAGGCCATCGGATGCCCCTTCTCTTCCTGAATATAAAAACAGTGGTGAATTAGTGCAGTCAAAACATAAGAAACCAATTTATAATAGACTTGTATGCAACCAGTAACCAATGCTTACTAACCGCTAAACGTTGTGTCACAAACGTGGCTTGTGACCCCCCAAAGCTCTTTGATATTCCTGACCCGGGTCCATCCACCTCAGTCAGCCGGTTCAACCTTGCCTTCTCAGACTTATCCTTCACGTCCTTCCTATCCCAATATGCAAGCCAATCTGACCAGTCTTCTTGACGAATGCACTCAGGCTTTCCACGCAGTTTATTTAGCTTCCATTTATATACTGCATTGGTGTAAAGACTGGAAGCAACCTTCTTGAAGACTTCAAAGAGCACTGATTCTGATTCAGTAGGGACGTAAAAGGATTTCTACAGAAACAACCAACCAAGCAATATATTTAATATGTCAATGTCCTAGATATAGCAACAAAAATGCAGACACAGACGTGATAGCAATGACCCAAATATACACTTGTGCAACGCACATGTAATAAGGCAATGCACTAAATTTGACAACACTTATTCAAAAACGCGAACATAAGAGGCAATGCCCCTAAATGGCCAAATCCAACAATAGATATGCAAATGCATACATAATAGGTAATGCCCAAAATAGAATAAATCTGGCAGATACTGAATTGATCAAAGAGGTTATAACAATTACATTATCCACACAGATACCGATTGCTGAAATTATCACATATGGTATATATATTGTTAACATAGCTAGCTAAATATACCATACCTTGAGCTCGTTGAAGTGTTCCGATTTCAACCGATTGGAGACAGCTCTCCACGTCCAGGCACGGGGCTCTACCTCTCTCCTGATGATTTCGCCCACCTCCGTGACTGCATTCTTGGGCCACAATCTGTCAAGTAATTAATTCAATCATTTGCCGAATAGGAGTATATAACAGTTGTGGGGAAAATGCAATGTAATCTTCAAATTGTTACATAATATACCTGTCGGGTCCATGAGCATAGAGAGTTGGCAGACCATTATGCCTAGCACCTAGCATGTGGTGTGGAGGTTCACAAGATGCTTTGTGTTTAAGATTTGAAATCGGCCGAGCATTTTCCTGAAAGAAAAAAAAGAATAAGTCACCAAAAAAAGATGACTTCTCCAAATTATTAAACTGCTGAAATACAAGCGACTGATATAGAAGGCATACAAACTTCGATACTCATACTAACGGAAATCTCAATTGAGAACGCAACAATTGTCTCTAACCTGCAATAAACTTTCATTATCATCCACATGCTCTGAGTTAAACTTCAGCTTCCTCTTAGTGGGGCCTCGCTTCAAAGGCGTTGAAGATTTACGCTTCACCTGGGGAATGAATTCAAGCTGACTATTTGAAATTTAATCCCACCAAGTTAGTGAAAAATAAGCCAGCAAGTTCTACATTCCATTTCACTAAAAAAATATCAACTACCTGAACCACTAATTTCCTAAACAACTCCATTCAAATCAGTTACCTTATCAACTCTCAACTCTAGCCGACTTAGCGTCTATCATTCACCTTACAAGCTCTCAATTACAGCTAACTTAACCGGCAACAGTCACCTTAATCATCTCCTTTTGCTTAACATAAGTTTTTTCAATTCTTCAATTCTCCGTATCAAATGCCTATATTCATAGAGACTTATAAATCAATGTTCTTTAGCAAATGCAGCTACTCATTTCACTGAAAACTAAACAACAATATACTTACTTAGTACACCCAAAATCAAAATCAATCAAACTAATGAGTAAAGAGTGGAAATTTGGTAGAAAGTTGTTACCTTTTCCTTTCCAGGAGCAGAAACACCAATAACCTTTTCACCCCCTTCAGTGGAAGAACCCATTCCCTCACAATCATCATCTTCATTTGGATAGTACTCTTCGTCTTGATCATCCATTTTCTTCATACCCTTGTTCTTGTCATTGTGCTTCTTCATTTTACTGACCTTTTCGGCAGCACCCATTAAAGAAGTCTCCATTTTGTGCAACCCCATGGCCTCCATTCGCCCTTTGTTCTCTTCGATCATCTCCAATCTCTTCTTTTCGTACTCGGGCACTTCTTCTTCTACATTTGGACTGTACTCTTCGTCTTCGTACTCGGGTACTTCTTCTTCGTCCTCTTCTTGTTGAGATAAAGAAATGTTTTCTTCAGGGTTTGATAATTCATCGCCTGACATTTTCAAGCTTCGATCTTTTTGTGATTTGGGGTTTAGGCGCTAATTCATCCTTGTCTCAGTTTCTTGTAAAGGCGCCAATCAATTCAAATGTTTCTAAGAGGCGCCAAATATACTTCAGAGGCCCAATACTGGACAATGGGCTTAAGTTTCTCGCCCAATAACACACCGATTGGTATATTTTAAGTGACATTTTTCAATTGAAATTGAATTTTTTTTTACAAACCTAGAATTTTATCTTAAAAAGTCAAGTTCAGAAGACCTAAAATAGTCTAATATAAGTATTTTTTTATCTAATGAACTAAAGTTATATACCAAACCAACACTTATAGTTCAGTACCCTCTCGTAAATTTAATTCAAACAAAAATCTTTTGAGATGAAGGACTATATCTACACATCACTCGTTGAAGTATAATATTATATTAACTCAACATTTGTTAGATACAACGTTGTATTATCTGCTAACTGTTTTCTTACTAGAAATTTTCCAATTCTTACTAGAAATTTTCCAAAACAATTTTACCAGAAACCTTCCAAAACACGATTAATCTCATGTATCTATGAATATATTTTGCATTTTCTATCCTTAAACACAAATTTTTGAGAAGAGATGTGTAATATGAAGAAACACATGGATGTTATTAAACTTTTTAAATGGTTTACCTGTAGAATTTTACATTTTTTCTATGAATGTGTGTAATCGTTATTTTTAATAAAATCTTTAATATCTTTTCTATATAACGGTAATGTTTATTCGTCAATTCGAATATTCTCATAAAATGAAACTTAAAATGTTGGACTCACTCCGTAGTATATGAATCACACAAGTTAACCACTCTCTATTCTTTAAGGATGCATCCGATCCAACATTCAGGCAAGCAGGAAATATTTTTACTAATTCTTAGAGAAAATCAATTTTCAAAAATAAATTTGCAAAATTTTGACAAAATCCTAGGTGCCTTGTTCAACACAAAAGTACATTCCCACTTTTAAAGTTCCATTTTGAAAAGTTAGATATCATTGATACTTTACATGGAAGGTTGTCTTTTTATAAACTTACAGAGGAGTATTTTGCTTTTTTACTTGCTAATACTTCCATAGATCTCTTCTATTTACATTTGGTGCTTGCTCTTTGTGTTTTTCTATCTTTTCTTTAGAATCTGCTTTCAGTTGTGACACCAAGGGCATCAAGTTATTGGGATGTCCATTCTATCAAAGATTAGAAGAGATGAAATGTTGTCACCTTTTAATCTATATTCCCCCATATCTCATCGCTTTAAATCCGATCGCCAATTATCTTGTCATTTTCGACTTTAGTTATATTAACTTGTACCGCTTATAGTGATGTTCTTTACACCGAAGGTGCTAGTATGACTCATCGTTTCTATGATTCTTACGTGAATTCTATTTAACAAAACTAGTTGATTGTAGATGTTCAGGACTAATCACGGGTAATAATTGTGATTTTGTCATTGTTTAGAGTCAAACACCTACCTAGACATTGCTGATGTCATTGCTAATCAAAGCCAAAATGGTCTCCCTAAACATAAGTAAGACATTAAACAACATATTGTGACATCTATCATATCATTGATAATCATCTTATTAGCCTAGGAACACGTCTAATCATAGACATGTACCAAAGTCCAAAGCGTTAATATTAATATATGAAAGGAAATATGAAGTGCAAGCAAAATGTTAACTATAAATTTCAAAGAAAATACTGCAAGTGCCAATTATTGAAAGCGCGTTTAAGCAATTAGTGGCTGGGAATTTAAATTCTAATAATAGCAAAGCGGAGCTCAAAAGTTTGATCGGGTCGGTAAATTACTAAATTATGTTAATAGACTATGTTTAACAACAATAGATAACAATAGATATTGTTAACAATGGGTGAAAATCTAACTGGTAGCTGATTAATTAACTTGTAGCTAGTTAAGTAGTTTTTTTTCAACATACACATTCACGTAATCAGATTTTATAGAAAAAGACTCATGAAGCTTAAAAATTAGTGGTGAACATAATCATAGTTTGAATCAATGAATGTCTCAAGGTGTAGTCTAAGTGGCTGTTTGGATGGACATTTGAGTGGGCATTTGGATGGATTTTAGTGAAAATTGTGTTTGGATGGACATTTGAGTAGGGTATTTTAAGTGTATTTTAGGCCAAATCACTGTTCATCGAGCCGAATGGGGGTATTCAAATCCCCATCCAAACACCCCCTAAATGTAATTCTTGAGTCCAATTACAAGTTCGAAACTTTTCGGGTCGTTTTGATTCGAAGATGATATAAAGTTCCATACAACGTAAGAGGTATATTAGATATTCCATAGTACTACTACCTAAATTTATAATTGTACTCACCCGTCAAAAACGGTAAACACATTTTTATCATTTTAAACATCCTCATAGGATATTTAAACGTTTTGTTGTATAAAAGGATTCAGGAAAAATAATACAGTAGCCTTCAATTCATTTAGAGTTAGTGAACATGCCCTGTGCATGAACATGAAGATGAAAAGATGCATCTAGCTTACAAAACAGATAACATGGCTTTACTTTTAGAGGCATATACTTTGCGTTTTACCTTCAAAAGTTCACTCCATGTACTTTTTAGTTGTTAATCATTCATGAGTACTTGTAGTTGATCTCACATTTTCATAAAGCTTTATCATCACTCTTCGTTCTTTAAGGAGCTGATTGGCATGACATTTGAATGAAAATTTTGGTGAAATTGTATTTAGAATCAAATTAAAATGGAGGTATCTGAAGTGTATTTTAGACCAAATCAATGTTCATCGAGCCAAATGAGGATATTTAAATGCCTGGCCAATCAGCCCCTGAATGTTGTACAATGCTTGTACCATGTGGTTTCCGTATTACAACATACCCGGTGTAGGCCTAGAACAAGACCAAAGGGCAAATAAAAGAAAAAAGAAAGTGAACTAACTGCCTCATACAGTTTGTAAGGACATTAAGGCCTTAAACACTTTAAAAATCCCTATTAAATCTTGAAATTCAAACATTAGACTAATCATGTGAGGACCCTATAGTACAAATCCCATGTGAACTTTGATTAGGACACCCATTAAATTAACCAATTTCACCAAAGTCGATGTATTATTATACAAGCTTTGGCATGCAAAGTAACGTGCCAGACTATCCAACAAATGATATTAAAATCGCAGAGTAACCCCTGGATCCCACCTCGGTTAAGAACATGTAACATACTGTATCAGAGCGGACAATATTATACCAACGAAATCATATGCATATGCATTATTGGTAATTACGACGGCCTAACCGGAGTATGATTAACTAACACCAAATTAACAATAAGGAGCACTGTTCTTAGAAAGGGACAGAGTGTTGATACAGATGCATTGTACTAAATAGAATTTAAGGCCAACATCCTATCCTATTCTATAGTTTCCAGACCTACATAGCCCGAAATATACGGACCCATTGTAATGACAAGTTCCAGATAACAAGTTGGATTGGATGTATGCTTTGATTAGGTCAAGGTTTGCACCATCATAGCAGCACATGGAAACCATATAGGTGCCAATTGAAAACCCGACCGACAATATTCGAATACATTCGAATACGAACGGAATATCACATCGAATGGGTTAGGAAGTGTCATGATCACGGAGCTGGGAAAATTCAAGTATGTATTGAAACTTTCTTGCTGCACAAAGATGAAGTAACTCAAGTTACAAGCTAAGTTAGTCCTTAAGCTCAAGCAACCTTGCCCTGTAAAGTTTCCATGGTACTAGTATTACTTTAAGGTGATGTTTGGGCAAAGTTTTGGAAATCATGTTTAGTATAGCTTCTAAAATCGACTCAAGACATATTTTCGAACACTGAAAATAAGCATAGAATCCAGTGAAAAGTCTCAGGCAGTTTTAAAAAAACATCCAGGAAACACCACCTGAGAGTGTTGAAAGGTCCTGCAGAAGCTTGTTTCATGATCTACACTAATATGACTACAAAGTAAAACAAAAGCCTACATGTGTCTATGGAGGCTTTTTGGGAAATACGTTCGAGTTAGATAAAAACCCGGAAGGTGAAACCCTGAAACAGTCAGGTGATGTTCGGTCTACGGAGGGGGAAGATATGTGAAGATCTAAGCTTAAGCAGCAAGATGCAACTACCAAGAACTGAAGATAAGAAATTAAACAAATAGAATGAACTTAGAAAGTTTTGCAAACAGAACATTGGCATAAGACAAGGCTTAAACAAGCATACTAAATTATTGGAGTATGTAGGTTCAGAACAAACCAGAGGAGAATATTTGTTAGAATTTAGATTCAATGGAATGGAATGGAATCAATCTAGAGATGGCAGGTTCAAGATTCAGCAAAGAATCTTCATGGTCCAATGAATATCATGAATGGGTACTGAACACAAGATGCAGCTACAAAACGAGGTTTAGACTTTAGATACCATATAGAACTATATACCACTAATGACGAACTGCAACAAATATCCTCGGAATGAATCGGCAGATTCAGCAAACATGCTTAATGCCAATTGAACTTAAATGGTTGAAATACGAGCTTAAGGTACCATTTCATAGGCGTTAAACGATACACCGGCAGAAGAAAAACTACCACAATAATCTCAGAATTAATGCATAGAGGCTGAACAAGCTTGATTAAAGTCAACTCTGCTCATAAACGGTTAAATATTTCAGGGGTTTTTTTTTTTTCGGTTACTGGTTTAGCAATATGTTCCAGTACAAGGTTACAGACATGAATTAGAACCCACCACCAATGCCCTTAAGCAAAAAAAGGCATGGGAGCATAATCAACAGAGTATCAACATAATAAGCCAACTACTATATTAGAACATCCAGTAATAAAATATGCCTAAGCCATAGATATATTATCAAAAGAGAAACTCAGGCATTCAAATTCATAAACTTCAAGGACTAATGTTGAAAGCACCTTCTTGCAGAGACGAAATTTCAGCAGCACCTCCAAGCAGAAGCAGAGATGAGCTCCTTCCTTTGCCAGCAAAGCACAAGAGCTGACTGCCTCTTCTCCACCTGAAACCCATGAACCGGAGTCCTCTTCACAATAAACTCTGCCTGTGATTCCGCAAAGTTGCTGAACGTAACAGGAGAGAATCCAGCAGATAAGAACAAAGTCCTCCAATGCTGCTGCGTCTTTTCACCAGAGCGAAATCTATTCATAACGATTTTCTCAATTCCCGGTTGAAGCAAGAACCTCTCAATCTTCTGCAAAGCATCCATATTCATATTAACAGCATCAAGAGACTCCAGAAGATTCGAGTATGACTGAAGCGCGTGAATGACATGGTTCGCAAATGAAAGATCAGTCCTATCACATCCTCTGTCCACAGAAACCACAATCCTCGGTGAAAGCTGCTTTACAAAACGGAGAACCAAAGGAACCGAAACTTGGTAGCTAGATAAACACCCAACCGGTAAATTAACCGCCACTGCTTCATTCTCGGAAGCATGGAAAGGAACAGACCAAGAACAAGAGTTCAACGAATCAATGCTCATAACTTCAAACTCGAACGGAACATTGATTTCACTTGCAAACTGTATAAGATTCTCACGAGTTAACCCGAGCTCAAGCTGATCATGAGTCGAAGGCGAAGCAAGAACAGTAATTTTCAACGAAGGTGCCTGCGAGGCAGTCTTCAAAGCAAGCTCCTGCATAAGAGACGCCCACTGCCCACCATACCCGATATCAAAATCGACAATGTGGATTCTTTCAAACCCCTCCAATGCATCCAAAAGAGCCTGGTTACAAGTAAAGTTCGCAAACTGTATCACTGGTGACATCTCAGAGTAAGACTTATATGCAGCAATCCTAAAAATAAGATTAAAAGGCCCTGAAAGCGCCGCATTGTTCGCATTATTCTGAATTAGTGATTGCAGAGACTCCTTAAAATGGAAAGCCGCCCTGTAAAAGGGCTTCCCAATAGGAGAAAGCTGTTGATTGAGCCGCGCCAATATCCCTTGCGCGAGTGCCGGATTCCCCGCCTGGACTAGCTCCGCAGTCTTGTAGAGCTGGTCTATTATCCCCTGCTGCTGAAGCTGCCCCGTATCCGGGTTCTGGATACCAGGGTTGTGCCGTTTCGGCTGAGGCTGAGCTGTGTAGTAGCCCTGGTCTTGATGATGGTACCCGAAAAACGAATTCGTCTGCGTATGAGCTTGTTGGTGAATGAGGAGTGATGACGGATTGAAAACCTGGTTCGAGTGGATTGGGGATCTGATAGGGAAATTAGGGTTTGCAGAATTGGGGATAAATTCCGAATTGTTGAAATTAGTGAGCAATTGTTCACCGCCGAACCCTTGTTGAATGAAGTCGAAGTCGGAGGTGGATATTCCGGCGGTGGAGTTCCCGGTGGCGGTGACGTCACCGGACATGATCCAGCGGAGGAGCGAGTTTTGTTCGGGTGAGGACTCGGAGATGGAGATGGGATGGTCCCAGTCGTCGGCGGCGAGAGGCGGCGGAGTGGTGGTGGTGGAGTGGTGGTGCCATGGAGGAGGCGAAGAGAGGGTGGAGGAAGAAGAGGGGAATTTTGCAGAATCCAGCACAGATGTTGGTTCGCTGAAAGAAGATGAAGATTTGTTGTTGTTGGGTGAGAGTAAAACAGTAGCAGTAGTAGTAGAGTCGAAATCGAAATCAAAGGGAAAGGGCATTCCCTTCATGAATTCTTCTGATGTTGCTCAAGCAAAGAAAGACTGTAATTTGTTGAATGGGAATGGAAGAGACATGCATGAGGTGATGAGCTGGGTGAGTAGGAGATGGAAATGGAAGCTTTTTTGGAAGTTTGTTTTGTGTGTGGTTTAAGAGTGAAGAATTGTGGTGGTTTGAGTTTCATGTAATGTGGAAATGGAAGGAGAAGAAGCCATGGATGGATGGATGCGTGCAGCATAAAAAAGTGGTAAAGTGATCTTCTTCTTGTTTTTTCTCTCTCTACAAAAACTCTGCTATGTCTATCTTCTTCTTCATCCCATTTCTTGTTTCTTGGTTTGCTTCTTTCTTCTCTCTATCTATAATCTATCTCTATGCTCTTTACCAGTTTCTGTAGTAATTTTTCTTTTTGTAGTTCAAAACCCCTTTCATTTTGTGTTATTTGAAACTAGACGATATCTAAAATACATGTTATATTCTCTTCAATTAAAAACGTATTCAGTTTAGTTCGTTTTAATTTAGTTATATTTATACCGCACTTCAATTCAGTTGAAATAATGGATACGCATACGTGTCATGAACGATTTAGAATTTTCTCATTCTGAATATTTATTGAAAAGGTCTACATTTTGTTTCATACTCTATCCACTTTCGCTCTTATTTTAGCCGCATGCTTTCAACTATGTCGGTGTAAATATTTCTTTTTAAAACTTTATTTGAAACAAATACTTGTGATAGAGTTGTCAACGTTTAAATGAAATTAGATGAGTAACGTTAAATTGTATGTATGTGAATGATTTGACTGCTTGTAATTTTAATTCGATTTATTTATCAATGTACAATGAGCCTAATTCAAATTTCATGACATGGTTTGTACCAATTTTGAGATTAGTATGTCAGATTGTAACTACACACTAGAATAATAAATAATGATAAATAATGAAGAGAAAATAAGAGATAGGAGAGGTAGATGATATAATAACAATAAATCTACGAGATATTAGGAATAATGTAGTTTATTTTTTTACTATATAGATAAAATTGTTATAATTGATAAGACGTTTACGAAAGAAATAGTTATATTTTTCAGCGGGGCGGAGGGGTGTTTCAGAGACATTTGCATAACCAATAGATTTTGAGGGGTGAAAATATCATACTATTCAAAGTTTGGGTGGTAAATGATGTTTTGAATGAATTTAATGTGTATATCACTATCTGGGGTTAGATTTGGGAACTTTTTGGTTTAATTACTTGTACTGTTGAGAGTTGTCAGAGATTGAGTATGATATCTTGAGGGTTCAATATAGTCACGCGCATGAGTATAGCGCGTGGTCAATTGCTGGATGTAGGTAAAAAGAGATGGACCTGTTATTTTTACTTTTTACCTGACTAGTTGCTAGTCATGTCCTCTTCAACTTTATAGTCCGTTTACCCGACCATTGTACTTACTTGGCAGAAATTACTTGGATGTCTAGCTACGTGTCTTATCATCCATGGACAACTATTTCCAATAGTCTTTTCCTTTTTAAAATGGTCTTTTTAATTTTTACTACCTATAACTATAATCAGATTCATGTCCGAGACTTCGTCTATTAAAGATTGAAGTTGGTTTGGTATACAGTTACAGTTAAATTCTAATTGTGGATCTTGATTCTAGCATTGGATGACAATTGTTTTATTTTGAAACGGCAAAGATGACTCGAGCTCCAACTTAATAGTTGGAGGGAAAACGTCTTAACAACTAAGTTGCGCTTCGTTATATGTTGATCAAAATTGTAAGTAGTTGAATTTTTCATTAGTCCAACACAATTCCAACTCATCAATTCGACTCATAT
>JAYMSP010000599.1:0-46083 GCA_036897095.1 Plantago elongata | reverse complement strand
TATATATAATAAAATTTATTTTTTAACGATTAATATAGTCTATTTCTTCTAAAACATCCATACAAATGCATTTGGAGTGGTTGAATTTATTATGTTTGTATAAAACGATAATAATTAAATACTTTTCATCTAAATATAAATATTTTCTAATACAAATTAGTTAAAATGTCTGATTTGTGAATAGATATACATTTATAATAATTATTGTGAAATGTAACTTTATAAATTCTTAGAAAAAGTATCGATGATCTCTATAAATGTAATATATTTTATATCTATTAATTTAAATTTTAAAATAATTAATTTTAAATTTTAAATTAGATATAGTGAAGTATCGGGTAGAAAAAAATTATTTTCTGGCCCGGGTTGCTTACGAGAGCAAATACGAAAGAATGGCCGCGTTTCACGTGTCAAAATGTGTAAACGCACACCTTCTTAGAAGATTCCGCCAAAAGTGAAAGAATCAAATAATAGAATAATGAAAAACTGCACCTTGTTTTGTCTGTGACTTTCACACCTCTATGGCCCTATATATAGCCACCACACGACAATCACAAATTCACCACACCACTGCAAAATTGTGTCAAATCATCTCTCCAAAACAATCGGAGCCACAAATCAGACCAACCAACAACCAGGCATTCTTCAACTCTATCACAATTACTATTATGGGTAGTGAAGGAGGAACAGAGATAATCACCAGCAAGAAGAAACTGAGATTGCTATGCCTACACGGGTTTCGAACAAGTGGAGAAATCATCAAGAAACAAGTCACCACCAAATGGCCTCAATCTGTTCTTGATCAACTGGATCTTGTCTTTGTTGACGCCCCTTTTCCTTGCCAAGGCAAATCTGATGTTGAGGGCATTTTCGACCCTCCTTATTATGAGTGGTTCCAGTTCAACAAGGTTGCTTTTTTGATTTTACAACATACTACTTGATTGGTTTCTTCAATTCTTTTGGGATTTTTGTGACATGGGTTGGTTTTGTTCTGGATGAATTGGTTTCAGGAATTTACAGAGTACCTGAACTTTGATGAGTGTCTTGCTTATATTGAAGAGTGTATTATCAAGCATGGTCCAATTGATGGCCTTCTTGGTTTCTCTCAGGTACTAATGTACTTGTTTTACGTGCATTTCGACGGATTGGTGCGCGTTGATTGTGTTGATTAGATGTAAATTAATGTGATGGAGTATTGTAGTAATCTGCTCAGTGTATGAATAACTAATGTCAACATTTGTTCTTTGGGATATACTTGCATGCTAAACCATACACTGGGATTTAAAGTGAGCTTTCGGTATCTTTAATATGAGTTTCAAAATGTAATACAGGGAGCAATTTTAGCTGGTGGATTGCCTGGATTGCAAGCCAATGTGAGTTATGAAGAATCGTTGTTTTCGTATGTTTTACAGAGAAAGAGAACTGGTCTTTACTGTTTTTGTTGTGTTTAACAGGGTGTAGCTCTTACAAAGGTACCGAAGATTGGACTTTTGGTGATAATTGGAGGAGCAAAGTTCAGGAATCAATCTGTAGCTGACAAGGCATATTCCTCACCAGTTCATTGCCCATCCGTTCACTTCTTAGGTAACTCCAATGTCAATTCTTTGATAGTTTTCGTCAGTTCGTGTATTTAATAAACCATCCTCGCCTCCTCGGGCTGGCAGCCTTGGCTGATTTACCAATGAAAATTTCCCCCAATGTTATGCAACTGTCCGGTTCTTCTATTTAACAAAAGTACTTGGTGTTAGGAGTTCAACATTGGACATCAGCTAGCTTGGTCAGACAAGTTGAGCCACTAATTTAATCAAGGCTTTTCTGGCCAAGCCTTGTAGGTAGTTTGAATTGTTTGGTGCCCAAATTTGCATGTAGTTTGGTGTATTTTCTGGTAGATTGCAGTCCTAGGCGGATTGACTGAACTAATGCCTTTTTAAGTCTGCTATTATTATTTTGGTCCGTATCCTTAGGTACATGCCATGAAATAATAGCTTACCGGCTTAAAATACGACATGTAATTCTGACTATTCTCTTAGTTTAACTTCAATAATGACGGTTGTAAATTGGATTTAATGCAGGGGACCAAGATTTCTTGAAGGAGTATGGTACCCAACTCCTGGACTCATTTGTGGACCCTCTGGTGATCCGGCATCCTAGAGGCCACACAATTCCAAGATTTGGTAACACCTAACTTTCAACTCATGGTGGTGTTGCATTGAGTTAGTTTAAGAGTTTCAACTTTCTATTATATCTTGGGACATGCAGATTAAATATCTAACCCGTGAATTATTTCGTTTACCTACAGACGAAGAAAGCTTGGAAAACATGTTGGACTTTCTTGAACGGGTTCAGAAAGAAGTTGAAGGACCTCAGGAATTAACTTGTATCGATGCTTAAGGAAGTGTTTGTACCATTCCATTAGATGATTAGTGTAATATGAAATATGCTTGCGAAATTCTGATTGATTTGTGCTCATTGCCTGGAGATTGGTCCAGAATAACATGGAGAGTGTTCATTAGTCATTAGATTATGCCCAGTACTTGGGACCATCAGTATAATAGTATTTGATGTTTTCCACAGAAACTGATATCATGTTTGGAAAAAGCAGAAAGAAGTGTATACAAAACCTGATGCAGGTACAGCAAGGGTTAAAGCACAAGTAATTCCGGTGCGAATTTACTACAACAACTACAAAACCATTAGCATTAAAGCAAAACTATACATAAATTGTTTACACGATTTCTGATGATAAAGAGTAGGAAATAAAAGAAGAATTCGCATTTGTCAGTCACACATATACAGAGGAAAGAACAAAGGTGTTAAGCACTCTAGCAAGCTTCAGGTAATATGTACCTCTGCAGTTCCATGGTCAGCATAGAAGATTGTTTGTGGCTCTGAGTTAACACCTCTCAAAGATCTTGAAAAGCTTATCCAGTGAAGCAACCTGGAATATGAACACTTTGTCTATGAAAACCTCAACTTAAAATAAGCAATCAGGGCACTTTTCGTGTTTGTTCATTGCCAAAAGCATGAGGTTTGCAACAAGAACGTCATAACAAGGCAAAATAAAAGTTTTTTGAAAGTGAAATTAAAAAACCGAACCAAAATAGTTACTCAGGTTTTAGTACCTTGACAAATGTTCCGTCTGTAGCCATTGAAGTCGGAGGCTTGAGAAAGAGTCTCATGGAGGGAAACAGAACATGTTGTATTGACCATTCACGCTGAGCCCAAGCATTTTCGGCCTCCAAAAGTAGGTCGTTGTCAAATCCTTCTTCTGTTTGACAAAAGTATTATTGTTAATGCCTATTGAAAACTTAATAAAACAAGCAAATATCAAAGATAATTCAAAACACGGTTTTCATCATAATTCTAAAAGCTATAATAATAACTTAACTATAAATAACGCATTGCTCTGTTCAGTCTGTCTCTATAAAATGAACAATGTTTCATGTTTTCAAGAAGATCTATTTTCCACTAATTGTTCAGTTTCATTTGAGGTATTGTAGATGAAACCTGTTCAGAAGTCGAATAATATACCAGGTTTCTTCTAAAACCCGCGATTGCCAGTCAAATTTGCTCACAAAGTAAACTAATCATGATGTGATATAAAGATGAATGGAATAGGAAGTAGGTAGGTGGTGAAGGTGATGTATAAAGATTTGCGAAAATCTACAGTGATATAGAATCGATCAACCAAGACAAAATAGAGGGTGGTGACACATACACAGTCATGGAACACCTAAAAAGCATTATGAAGTCAGAGAGCCATTTGTATATTAAGCAGTTAAATGAAGCATGTGTATGTTGCTATACATGCTCAATGCACTTGATCTTCCTCTGTTGATCATTACCAGTGAAGTAAATAAAATGTTTGATATTATGCAATCTGATGCCTTCGCCAAATTGGAATAACTGCACCAAGTTCACACAAGGAAAGTATGTAACAATCATACCAGCATCTTTTGAGGCCTGCTCTTCTTCAGGACTGCTACAAGTCGCCCTCTTATAAAATTCCAAGCCGTCACCTGATGGGTTAGGCAGCAAGGGAGGATGAAGGGCATAGAAATTCCCAAGAGCAGCAGCAATTGTCTGAAAACAGACCTTCTCGTCATCCCAGTCAACCTGCAATACCAATAAATATCCACTCAAAATATTAGCACAGCAGATAATTCTACAATTGAATACAATGCACTTGGCAGGTGCAACAATAACATTACAATGGAAAATTTATAAAGGTTTACTGTTGATTTAATTGATTTCCAGACCAACGCATATACTCGTGAAATTTTAGTTCACGGGGCAAGAGAAGAACTCGAACTGGTAGTAACACATGACCCCGATTCACAGGGTAAAATAAGAACTCGAACTGGTAGTAACACATCACTAATAAAAAGTTCGAGGTCATACAGTGACTCAAAGTAGCCAGGGAAGAATGGTTAGGATCTTTTTACGAGTGTAATTATCATACTTCAGTAGTTTTAGAAGATAGGAAAAGAACATACAGAAAGTACTACTCAAGCATTGTACAGGCGGAGACAGATAGATACTAAACTGCCTTCAATGTGAGTCGTGGAAAAGAATAAAGTAGAAATTAAGCCTGACAATCACAGCATGCTGAATGGGTACTTGTGTCAGTTATGCGAGTCAGTGAGTGCATCTTGAAAATTGACACAGAGAGCGAGTCAATACAATTGGCAAGATGGAAATGTATCCAAATGAGCTGGAAAGAGAGATGACTGATTTCCAACTTACATCATTGCCCAGACAAAGAACCAACTCTGGAACACGATCCATGTCGGGAGTGTACTGGTCTAGTACCACAGGAAGCCTGGACAGATTACCATTCTCATCAATGTGAACAGCAAAATACTCACTCAGCAACTTAGCGTTCCTCTGCATCAACTCTATATTCATCTAGCAAGTAAAGAGGAAAAAAAAATAAAAAGAAACATAAACATGACCTTATAAAATTGACTATGAAAATCTTTTCGCTTTCATGCACATAAACGGGCAGTCTGGAACACATCTTAGATGCCAAACAGCATGTATCTCAGGTATAAATTTGCGTCTCATGTATCAACTATAACCTAACTTGACAGGACACAGATTTGGTGATGTTGCATAATCACATTCTAATAATTTCCTGAAGCTGTTTCAACTTTCAACAGTTTCATTACAAAAAGTTGAAGAGGGACTGAAGCAAATAATGAAACTCCTGGACAAACAATCAACAGGCCACAAATTCACATGACTTGTTGCTTTATCCCATCAATGGTATGATCCTCAATTCCTCATGGAATTTACCTCCATCCTAGCACTAGATAGCACATATGCTCAATGAAATACAGCTTTTAAGGTTCCTATAAGTTGCACTTGAACACCCCTCGAGTTTTACAACAATTTTATCCTGTGTGTTACAGAACCATATACAATTTCAAGCTCCAGTTAACTTTTTTCTTATCTTAATGCTTATCTCTTAATTCATCTTCTTTGTTTATTTCTTGTGAATAAAGCTGAAGGCATCTTCTTGCTGATATCATCAATTGCATATGGGAAACAAAATATTACAAGAGAACTGGCAACTCTAATGAAATGGAGAATAAAGATAATAGAAAGTAGAAACAACATGCACAGGGAAATACTTTGGAACTTTTAAGTTAAAACAATTTACTTCACAAATCTTCAGTTTTAGCTCATCATTGTCATTTCCTTCTGAATTCAAATCCTCCTCCTTCAGTGCCAGCATTATCAGCTCAGCCAGTGGAGCTGGCTCACTCAATTGAATTGCATTAAAATGTGCAAAACGCCGTAACACTTGCTGATACATTAGCTCTTTGCTGTCAAGTCAATAAAAGACAAATTTGTAAAAATCGTACAGCTGAACAGGCAATAATATGAAAATGATAATAAAATGATAATAAGTAGCAAGACAAAGATGTTTATCATTGTTGATGATCAAGCTTTAGGACCTTTTAGCTATATGTGAGCTTGGTTAGTTAGTATTTCATAGGCAAGTTATAATTTCAAAGAAAGGAGGTAACAGATTTCATCTTCTATATAGACCATGGGGGGTGGGCACGGGACGGGTTCGGGATTGAACCTCGGGTACCCGATAATTCGGGATTGAATTTATTCATCCCAATCCCGACCCTATCTTTTATGTGTACTTACATTCAGGTACCCGCAATTTCTCGGATCGGGATAGGATAATCTTATCGGGTATTTATTTTGTCATTTCTCCTTAAATATAATACATATAAATTAGCAAATTTTATTTTATGTGACTGTATCAGAAGGAATGCAAGAAAATATAATAAAAGGAGATAATGAAAATGAGCATGGTTAGTTGATAAAAGGAGTTTCCTCCACGAAACTCACTGGAAAAGAGCTCAAGTTTTTAATCTTCCATTATCCTGTTTACTTGGGAATTCTATTTACTTATGAAGGCAGAAAGCAAATTATAGGCATATATATTCTAAATAGCTAAAGACAGGATCTAAACCATAATATTTAAGTTTCCTTTTTGTTCGGGTACCCTATCGGGTTTCGGGTGCTAAATTTTCAATCCCAATCCCGTCCCGTATACACATAAAATTTTCGGGAATTTTTATTGCGGGTATCCAATCCCTCCGATTCAATCGGGATTTTTTTGTATAGGGTCCGGACGGGATCGGGATTTCCCGAACCCTTCTCCCACCCCAAATAGACCATATTCAAGTTATTAACGGATTCTTCTACCAGGCCGGAACTGGACAGAAGTAACTGCACTTTAAAGCAAAATGGCACTTACAATTTTAAGGGGACAAACTGCTTATTAATTCAACGAAAGCACTACCACCATCAATGCACTCATATATGAACTAAATATTCCTTTATCTATGATTCAGTTTTGACTAAAGAAAACGATCATTTTATCAAGCTCATCATTTCTTCCTGGAGGAACCACACAAATTATAGTTAATAGACCATCCAAGATTCTCTGTCAAGTTGGCTCAAAAGTTAGACAATATACCTTCATCGGGAGGGGCAGCTATCTTTTGTGGTTAGTAGTTACATGGAACATGATGCTTAAGTTAATTTTAGGATCTAAGCATAGCACTAAAAGTACAGCGGGGACTTTTTTTCCATCCTTTTTCAGTTTTTTGGGAAAAATATAAATATAATATATAAATGAAATGTCTGGAGGTATAAAGTAATCCATACATTTCAGTTCAAATTGATTTGGGGATTCCCAAATTCAGTTGTACGGATGTGAATGGCTGGCAACCGCATAAAATAGAAATAGAAGAGAAAGTGTTAACCCCAAAAATAAATTAGCAACTTGGACATATTACAAGAGGCAGAGAAGGTTTTACCTGATATGAATGTATATAGGTCTAATTCCAAGACTTACAAAGACTTGAGAAACTTGATTGCATGTATTTCTCAGTCAACACGAGAAAGAGGGAATTATTTTGCTGGCATTCAGAGTATTGCAACTAAAACTTCAAGGACATTAGTTATGAGAACGAAAATCTGATTGGTGCTTATGTTTCAAGCAATCAGATACTGCCTAGGAAAAAGAGTCACAGAGAGAGAGAGAGAGAGAGAGAGAGAGAGAGAGAGAGAGAAAGAGAGAGTAAATCACCTTAAGTTGACCACATTAGCCAGATAAAGGTGAGTATCATGCTGCATCAGAGCGAAAACATCATCAGCCATTCCAATATATGTGCAGTGCCCAACAATCTCCAGTAGTTCTGTTTCAACATTAATTACAATTTCAGCTTTCATCAAAAAAATTCTTAACTATATCAAGGATATGGGACACATACCGGCATGACAGCTGGAATCAACATCTCTAACAAGTTCCTGAAGGCTAGTAAGATCGGCTGTTTCCTTTGGATTCCTTCGCTGCCTGATTGAAGACCTATGGTGAACAAAAAATCATGAGCATGAGGGCGGAGAACCGACAGGTTACAACAGGCCCCAGCGAACTACAACTTCTAAAGATCTTTCTTAGGAATAAGCATGCATACATGGTCATTATCATATATCCAAAACACTAATATGAAAACAGTATGGTTCAAAGAAGTCCTTGGTAAAGATTACACATATTTGTTTCTGAACATTTGTTGGTAATTATGTTTGATAAATTTTCGATCTTCAGTACATTATAAGCTTCTGATTCGAGTATGATTTCAGAAACCTAAGTTGTTAGAAATACGGTTAATTTCATTATTAAAACTAATAATATTGATATTAGAGTGAGTGGCCTACATTCCTTAGCATGTCTATCATTTACTCTGATTCCATACACTGACTCTTGTTTGAATCCACACACTAACCTACATAGTTCTCATTTTTCCTGCAAATTATAGACATGGATGACTTATGCAGACGGAACTACCTCATGGAGTTCAAACAAGAACTTCCTTGCGCATTATTAGAAGGCTTAACTTGCAAGTAAGCATGCAACCTTCCAGCAGGATCCTGTGAATCTGTTCGTACCATTTTGTTGACCGGAGTTTTTTGGGATTTTGAGCCTACAAAGTGTAAACATGAGGTTATGTAATTATATGCAAAGTACAATAAGAACAGTGTAAGAAATATTACAACGTTCAAGAAACAATATCAGCAAAGGGAAGCTAACTACTGTGTGGCGTACAAGAAGATGATGGGTGAGTTGAGGAACCTTTGTTTGCAGATATCAAAACAGACGGAGAAGCATCCAGTCTCTAACACAAGAATTAAAATAAAATAAAAAAGCAGGGAAAAAGGAAGTGTTAGTAAGGAAACAGAGAGCACATACAAATAGCCGTGAACAAGTTAAATGCAGACAGCATGACAGTTACAGTTGCAAAAATAGAAGGTGCTCAAGTTAAGTTGTTCGCTTGGTGAGCTACATTGAACAAAACCAAACATAAACAATAGTAAGTTCCAATCCAGGTCGTTTAGATGTCATGTATGTAATGTTTCATGAGTCATCTCATCCGTGACTATAGCAACACTTGCTGAATACTTATCACAAAGTCAGACAATGCACAAGGAATCAAAGCCCAAAAATTACCCTCATTGAGCTAAATCATTTAATTTGTGCCGGGAATTTACTTCAAGGAATCAAATTTCGGGGAAGTAGTTTACAGTTTACAGGCTACAATTTCCCCAGACACAACTTTCAGCATGTTCAATTGTATCTGCATTCATCACAATTCCCATTTTGTTTTTGATCAACAAAATAAGGAAAATTAAAAAACACATACTATAAAAATGGAAAAAATAATAAAGGATGAAAAAAAATTGATCATGGGTTGACAAAGTGGAAAGTTGAGTATTATTTAAATGAAGAGAGGATAAATAATGAATAAAAAAGAGATAGGGAGTTGGTAAAATTGTAAATATGCGTGCATTATGAGGGCATTAGTTAAGTAGTGCAGAGGGACACATTGCCAAAAATGAAAACGGGAAGCATTGTGTGGGACAACTAAATGGGAAGCATGACCGAGAAGGAGGGAGAAGAATAAATAACTATACCAGGTTCAGGAACGAAGACTTCGTGTCAAAGTTGGCATGACAATTACTCAAACGAGACAACAGACCAAAGAAATGTTTCTACATCTTTACAAGTTCAAGTTCAGCATTAAATATCTTGTACATATTTGAATGTAAAATGTACTTAGATTGCAAGAAAATTCAGGCAGAAGCAAACCAAACTTAATTAAACTGCTGAAGTACCTGTTCTTGAAATGTCCGTGACTCATTTGAGTTCCTTAGTTTTGATTCTACAGCAGTCTGTATCTTTTCAATTATAACTTCTTGATTTAGAAGGCTCACCTGTGAATAGTTCAGCCACATTAGTTCTAAAAATGTCAGTGAAAAGTTACTTACATTTTTACTTTTCATTTATGTTGACTACTAACGGCACCTCTCTCTTAGTTGGGTGTACATTCACGTCAATGTGCTCAGGGGGCATTTTGATTGACATATAGATGAAAGGCTTCGATGCCTTCGGCAATGTTGCAGCATAAACGATTTCAATTGCCCTCTTTAGCACACCACACTCTACTAGTCTATCTGAAATAGAAAAGGTAGAAAGGGTAGAGCGGAGTCAGAAATCAAAATATCGTGTGACTAATTATAAACGGTACAGATTCAGTTGAATATACACACTACTTAATACCAAAAAATACCACACACTGTTGCCATAAATTTTGTTTTTACAAGCAAAGAGTTCGATTATACTTCATATAATAACTTTTTTTTTTGGTGCAACTTTCCAACTTTATTAATAATTTAATATACTCATTAAGTGTAACTTAATTATTGTACACAAAAAAAATTTGAAATTTAAACTATATTATTTGACAAAAGTACCACATATATATGGAAAAGGAAGGAATTGGGTGTGGCTCTGCCCCTGCATACCATTGATAAAGAGCACCATCGTGATCTTCTTTGCGATGTAATTAGAATTTGAAATAAAACCATCCATCTCAAATATTGAACTGGATGGATCATTATCCGAAGCTTCTATCTTCAACAGATTTTGACAAACCGACAACCCATAAACTGATCTGATTGCATCAAGTCTGGAGGATGTGGCAATTGATTGGACATCTGCTCTACCAGCTCCATGCTGATAAAACGAAAAGCATATCAGATTCAGAAGCATGAATTCTTCATCAGAAATAGATCCAATCGAGAGTGAGCAGCAGGCGAACCTTTCTGCAGCTGAAGCTCACGTTCATGTGATGAATGGCGAAACGACAAATTAGATCAACTATTTTGGAATAGTCATCAGCCGAATTCTGCAGTGTTTTCTTTCGAGCGGTCATGTTGTAGAATAAGTTTTCAATCTGCAAAAAGTAAACAAGGCACAAAACAATTTCAGCGTTTTTTAAGCCATGCGCAAGCTCAATACTGTCTTTTGGCCAATAGCATCCCTCCTTTTCTCCACTATGAAGTTCAAGTGTTCAACCATAGGCTAAGTATCAACTTATTTCAATGTGAAAAGTCCCATGCTAATACCTTTTCTTTCAACATCTAAAACCATTAGCTACATAGTTCGCAACCAAATTATTAGAAATGGGGCATAAGTGCCCACCACGTACCATGATTTGTGTACCTTTAACAGCAGCACATGCCTTCGGTTCATGCTCCATCATTCCATCTCTATAGGTTGCCCTAACCAATAATTACAAGAAATGAAACATTATAGAAAATATATGTGAGTGTATTATCTCATAAAGCACATATTACTCGTGTTGCACAATGGCCAGAGAAAAGTTGAGACCAAAAGAACAAGAAATATGAAAAAACTGCAAGAAGATCATATACAGAGACAAGGGACTGATTGGCATAGAATTTGAGTGGCCTTTTTTCAATTGAAATTGGTTTTTTTTGTGTACAAAATGTTCGATTTGAGTGGGGAGAAGTCCACTCCAGCGGTATAACAAACAGGGCCCAAAGTTGGGATTAATTAACCGAGCCGAAAGACATTATAGAGAAATAACCAAAACAAGAATCAGAATGACAAAAAATAAAATCACCAAGAAAATAAAGGTTTGATAATAAAACTTTTAAAGAGAAATGTGTCTAGTTCCACCAATATCTGGAATAACCAATTGAATGAAAAAAAAATTGCAATAAATTAAAAAATTTATATATCAAACAACAAGTTAGTTCTCACACAAGGACGCACTCATGAAATAAACAAATGGAGAAGAAAACAACAAAGGCGTAGTAAAATTACCTGTAACCATGTAGCTGCCCTCCAGTAATCGTAGTGACTGTCACATGACCCACATACGTCATACTTGCCAAAGCCTCTCCTCTGAAACCCATTGATCTAATAGATTGCAAATCCTCAAATGTACTCAGCTTCGAGGTCGTATGCCTTTCGCATAATATTGGCAGATCCTCAAGCTAGGAATAAAACAAAAGAAATCAAGCTACTCATCATCCATAAGAAACACCTATACTCACTCCTCAATATGCATATACAAATACACATACTTCTCGGTCTTCCTAATCAAATTCATGCTATCCAACATCATTATCAAGCCGAAATCCAATCTAAACATTTCACTAATTACAGATATATCACTAAACTACAAGTCTGCAAGCACTAAATATGCACCTAACACTCACTCATTAGTATGCATATACAAACGGACATACTTCTCAGTCTTCCTAACAAGTAATAATCACATTTATGTTATCCAACGGCAATAATCAATCTGAAATTCAATCTAACCATTTGACTAGTTACTTATATATATCACTAAAATGCAATTCTGCAGGCAATTAATAGGATGAGTTCAATTAAGAGAATGTGCATACTCGAATTCCATGGCCATCATCAGAGACTTGAATGAGCTTCAGACCGCCGTCTTTAACCGTGACGGAAATGGCAGTCGAACCGGCATCCAAGCTATTCTCGATAAGCTCTTTCACGGCTGAGGCCGGTCGTTGAATGACCTCGCCAGCGGCGATTCTGTTCACCACCCCCTCGTCGAGTCGCCGGATCCTCGGTGGCTCTCGTGGAGCTGGATTTGGCACGGCCTCTTCAGCGTCCATTTGATTGGAGGTGTCGATTTCCATGTTATCCATGAGAGAGAGTGAAGAAGAACTGAAAGGGGTTTTTGAAATTTGGGGTTTTGCCGAGTATTTTGTAAAGGAAGGAGTATAGTGGAATTGTTTGGCGCCAAGTAGTTAATTGGGCTTTAATTTGGACTCTGGATCATGGATCACAATCATCGAGTCCAATATATGGCCGTTTTCTTAAACCAAATTAAACTACCTTCTGTTTTTTTACTAACGTACTGTTTGTTAACTGCAGTAGAAATGTCAGCTCATTGGTTTTGGTTCTCCCTGTCATAAGTGGACTCCAAACGGCCACTTCAAGGGGGCAAACGACCATATGGCCCCACCTCCAACATCCGCAATATAATTTATTTTCTAATTTTTTTAACTCATTTCACCAAACATGATGTGATTCATTTAGATCATTCTCCACCAAACATCTATTATATTTATATATAATAATAATGACAAATCCTCCTAACTCATTCCCCAAACATCAATCCCCCTTCCTTCTTTTACCACCATTGCAAACTAAATCATGCCAGAAAGACACTGCTACTCGATTTTCTCCCAAAATGAAAATATTGCCCTCATAAAGATTTACCAACAAGTCAGTGAAGATTCATGATTCATAAACTGGTGTAAGTATAAGGTTTTCAGAAGAGTGCAACAGATTTAGGGTAAATGAGTGTTATCTAGTGGCACTGTGCTTGTTGGTCTTTCAGAGATATATTGTTATCGTTTTTTAGCCAGATTAAGCCAACTCATATTAAACGACATGAATACTTGAAGTCGGAGATCTATTTCGCTTCATCTTGATGTTGTTGTTGTTGATGATGTAACCGTTTGATTCCATCTTAATAAATTCAAAAGCTAGTTTAAAAAATGCAATTTGACTAATGTTAACTTCTAAACATTCTTATGATATTATAATATGTTTAATATGTTTTAAAAAATAATAAAAAATAAAAAGAAACGCTATTCATCAATCGTGACCTGTTGGACAAGATTTTTTCCTGTAGTGATCGTCAAACTGATTTAAGGCGACGATCGTGATAATGCTAGGATCCATTGCCAGTGGTCTAAGGTAGTGACCAAGGTAGTGGTCGTTTTTTAATCCATGTGAGTCGTGATCCATTGTATTTCAGAGTTCTTTAGGGTTCCCTGATCGACGGTCTCAACAGACTTCATATGCATGCTTCATTGTTGAAAATGGAGGAACATTACTAAGAATTGGTGCTGCTATTGAGGTGGCATATAATTTGAAGTGACCGGACAACTTTTCAGTCGAGCATGGAATTCAGCATGAGAATTTGATTATTGATATAACATGCATATATAATTAAAACATTGAGAGACGTCCAATGTATTGTACTAGGCATAAAAAGCCAACCATGCAGAATTCAACAAAAGTGAGTCTCAACTTGAAACTAATGAATTTTCAGATGAAAATAACAAATACAACATATATCCCAAAAAAATTATGAACTCTTGTTTCACTACTGCAGTACTCTCAGCTTCGATATTGCAGTACTTTGTCATTTTCATTTCAGAAATTTTCCAATAGCTATAAATCTTCAACAAAATGAAAATTCTGGACATTGTACACCAGAAGTTAGGGCTCGAAACCGTCATGATTCATGAAGTACATTATGAACTACTGTTTTCATAAAAGGTGCTGCGTATCTTATCAAGTTAATTTTCTCACCAAATATAGAGCAGTTCAGCTAAAACCTTGGTGCACATAGATAATAAAATACATGGCATTGGGGAATGAGACAACACAATGTTACTTTCTCTAAGATCTACAGCAAACATTGTTCGACAAAAATATTTATGAGGCCTTCTTGCCCTCACCCTCATCTTCATCATCAGAGTCACCGCTCTCCCGAAATCTAGGGTTCTTCTCCTGCATAGTAAACGAGCATTGATAGTCAAAAAATGAAAACTAACAGTCTAACAATATGCAAACAGGGTGCCTTGATGATATAACATGCCCGACCTTCACTACAGTAAAACCTGTCAATAATGAGAAACCAGGGAACATAAGGTAGAAAAGGACGGGCAGTGTTATCACTTAAAAGGGTGCTGAAGAGGGCAATCAAGAAGCACATACTACAGATATGAGCAAGCAAAACTTACAGGTCTTGGCTCATCCGGATTTCTCCTATATACAAAGGCTGACTTCCTCCTAGCAAATTCTCGCCGGTCATCTTCTCTGTGCCTCTTACGATTATAACCTGATTCCCCAAAGTAAAATATCAGTTAACAGACTCAACATATTATAAGAGATGAGAAGACTTTTAAAAGAACAGGTCAGATAAGCAATCACCTCGGCCATGCCGGTAAGAATTCCCATGACCGTAATTTCCATCATCCATAGGATCTACAGGAGTTCAGTATCAGCTCCGAAAGCAGAGACAAATGAAAAATAAGAAAGTAACGAGTCATATAAGTTATGAAGCCAGACTCTGGAACCAAGAAAAAATTGTCCCACAAGATTGCATTCCAATTCATATGCATCACAAGACACCCACAGTTTGTCCAAGTTGTTTGAGAGTTTTAAAACCACAAGAATCAGCATCCCATATGATACTTGGTAAACAAAATTAAAGCCCCTGAACATGTTATGTAGTTTACAAGTGACATTTTGTTCCAAGGCATTACAATGTCTACTTTAAAACTGTATGCTGAAACAATTAACTGCAAGCAAACATTGAAAGGTGTATGTAAGTTAACATTTACTGAGGAGCTTTAGATTCCGCAGGACCCTTAAGCTATGGCATCAAAGATGAGATCATGCAATAACTTACAGTTTGCTGGAATAACTTGGGGAAAGGCCCCAACTGCTTCAGCACCATAATCCACTAGCTGCCTCTGTGCTTCCAGTTCCTTCTGGACTATTTTACCATAACCTCCTCTACGTATGGTAGGTTAAAGAAATCGAATACTTTTAAGTTCACTTGTATTAGATAGAAAATTGAATAGTAAGTATATGGTAGCCTAAAGTCTTCACATTTTCCAGGACCTTGATGGTTAGGGTAATATTAAAGAGAAAAACAAAGGATGTCGCCAATGACGAAGCACAAGACCATTCATAGAAGTAGAATTATAATTTTCCGATCAGATGCCAGACAGGTACATCAGGCACATTTATAGGAAACTCCAAATGATACTCAAATTCTTTACATCTCGGAAAAGAAAACCATTGTGGATAAAGAAGACAAGCAAGAGTATGTATGCCTCAGCCCTCAAGTCAAAAACATTAATCGGCATATAGTAATTCACAAAAATTGTTAAGATAAAAAGGATATCTGGATCATAATCTGTACGATATTCATCCCGCACCTGAAAGAGGTAAATGTATTATGAGAAAAAGTTGAAAGAGCAATATATAAGTTTGACAGGATGAAGGAATTACCTGTCCACCACTTCGGCCACGGCCCCATTGCCTGCCTTCCTGAAACCCCCAATCAAAGTCGACGCGAATAGGCCTATCATCAAGTATGGTCCCACTGATATACTTAACAGCATCTTCAGCATCTTCTCTCGAGTAGTACCTGAAGGTGCAAGGCCCCACAGTCAATCAAATCTCACTTCTTACCAGGATGAAATAATAGAGAACTAGATCACCTTAAAACTTCTAAAGTATTAATGCTCGCGCTTTATGCCGCTTGACGTTTTTAGTTCGCTCTATGATGATTATTTAGTTTAATTTACAGTTTATCGAAGTCGTAGATCAATAAATTTAACTTATATGCATGTAGAATTTATAGGTTACACATTATTTTTAATCTAAAATATATTTTTAAAACGTATTAAATATTTAGTATAGATAAAACATGTTTTATATAGTTATTGCAACGCGATTTAAGGCGCCCGCGTCTTCATATTTTTTTAATTTTTGATGCTTTTCGATTTACGGTCTCGCTTGCGTCCACACTCCAGGTGACTTAGATAGGGACTGTAGAGTAATACCAACTTCTGGGCTAATAAGAAAACTACCAGTAACAGATACAATTCTTTTCTTTTTTGGCTCAGAAATTTAGTAGTCTTAACCCACTCAGTCATGCTCGCCTAAAAATGTAAAAATGATTCTAACTTCTTCAATTCCTTCAATTTGATCGAAATCAGAGATCTTGTTCTTGTTTCACTTACATGTACTGGAATTTATTCAAGCAGTTGATAACTTTGAATAAGAAAGTTTTACTAGAGAAGCATAAGAAAGTTGAAGAACCTTTCAGGTTGTGTATCCAGTCTTTGATGTACGAACCAAATATGGAATATAGTACATAAATCATAAAATATGTAGGGCTACACAAATGGATTGAACAGGCATTGGATCAGCCAATACATCTGGTATCAAACCTTAAAACGACTGAGAGACTCCATTTGACAACACTTACGAGAAAACCAATTAGCATATCATTCACACAGTATTTGCAGCAGAAAATACCAAACTCATAACAATAATCTCTCCACTGAGATCAAGTGACATTTCGGAGAAATTTAGGCTAATACACTAAAACGTCCCCTCCAACTTAGGTCTCAAAACAATTAATTGGCATCTCATTCAACAAAGTCCAGCACCGCATACGAAAACAACTACCCATTCCCAACTAAGTCAGCTGTCATCAGCGAATTCCACAGCTTGAACAACACATAGACTAGTACATGAACAACTTCCGAGTCAATTCTCATGCATAAAACAGTAATTAGGCTAGGCAGGTGTGTGAATGTAGCTTACAGTACAAAGCAGAAGCCACAAGGTGTTTTACTGTTCTTATCCAAGCCCATGATAATCTTCTTAATCTCTCCCGCCCGAGAGAAAAGCTCGTAAACCTGCTCCTCCGTCGTATAAAACGACATGTTCCCAATGTAGCAAGTCACCGAGTTTTGCAGTGCCTCGTCGTATTCTTCATCATTACCAGGAAACCTTCTATCACGATACGCAGATATCTTATTCGGGTCCTATACAGAGCAAAATAAGCCATAAGTAATGGAAACGGGAAGAATGGCGAGAGTTCAAAAGCTTACTTCTATATTAGCTTAATTACAATGAGCTAAAATCGACCGAATTAAAGTCAATTGAAACAGGAAAGTAATGGAACATGTAATGTAACTATGAATTAGTTGAAAAAGAAGAAGAAGCTAACAGTGAGAAATTACCCTAAAGAGAGAAGCCATCAGAGAATCGAGATCAGAGCAATTGAATAAACAAAGAAGGAAGATGAAGAAGAAGCCCTAGACAAGGAGCGAATACGATGAGTGGAATTGTGGGTCGGGTTGAGATTAACTTCGTTGGGCCGGGTCAGTTCATTGGTGAAAAAGTCCCGCAAACCGGTTTTATTTTATTTTTCGAGTTTCACCGTATTAAACAGTTCGCGAACAATATTTCAATAGTTCCTGGATGGTTTTTAAGAATATTATATTTATAGTAATGATGTATTCAATTTATATATTTAGTAAATATAAATGCACAATTTTTATTTTATTTTAAAAAAAAAATATAAATATACATTTTGCACGGTATAACTCTAAATTTTTAATTTCATCTTTTCATTCTTTAGTTCTCGTGTGCTCTCTCCCACTCCAGAGTCCAAACTGCCACTATCTCCTCAACACCTCTTCCATCCCATCGCCACCACTTCACCATCACCACCTCTCCATCCCATCCCATCGCTGTCCACAACCATCTAACAAACACAAACGAATTTAACTATTTGCGATGAACACTAGCGAATTGAATTGTTCAAAAACTAATAAACAAACATAATGAACATTCTAAAATCTTAACAAACTGAATATGAACACGTGGATAAGATGTTCTAAACATAAATTGATACATGTAAAATCCTTAATGAACAAAGGATTATTAAATCAATGTTCAGTTCGTTCGAATCAAAAGAAACCCCTATTTAGAATGATCATGGAGACGTTGACACTCACGTAGTCACATATGTTGACGAAAAGGTGAGAATGTTCACAAATCAAAATTGCAATTGAAAATTTTCGAAATAAAATATATGAAGTTAAGACATTGTGTGCCCATAATAAAATTTATAATTATAGAGTACTTTTATCACTCATGCAACAACTTAATATCTTTTACATGAATAATTACCTAAAGTTTAAAATTCTTGAGAAAAATACTCACGTGTCAGTAGATAAGGGTAAGATATTTAGACACGAATCACTAGTCCCCATATACCATTTCATTTAGGAACGCAATTTTCACAATGCCAAAGAATAAATAGGCTTTCATGTAGTTATAAGGAACTGTGATAGAATTTGAGTGAACTTGTCCCAACTGAAATTTATTTTTTTGTGTAAAAAGTTCAATTTGAGTGGGAGTTGATCGCTCAAGCGGTATGACAGGTACTTGTTAAATCAAAATTACTACTATTCAACTGAATAGTCGGACTTATGCTAATTTGAAAGTACGTATTCTAAGCCACAAGGTCTACACAAGTATTTCTACTCAACACGAGTTCGGTAATTTAATTTAATTTTCTTCTTTACATCATTTGTATCTGGAACAAGGTAATTTACACAAAAAGAAAGCCATAATGTACCTGGAACAAGGCCATTCACACATAAAGAAAGCATCATTGTATGATGTATCCAAAACGTGCAATCTTAGCCCATCCAGTTTTTTCAATGTAATGAGTGATTTTTGGGTAAAATTTTAGAACACTAGACTTTATTTGTGCTTTGACCATTTCCGGAATCTCAATTCATCATCATGATCTGGACCTTCATTGCCGTGATGCAATAGTATCAGTTATCTGGAAAGAAAAAGGCTTCGCAGGATAGAGTAATAGGGTATCATTCTAAGGGTAATGGGAAATTCCTACCCACTGCTAATATGATCCTATCCTACTCATCGAAATTCATGCACGGAAAGTTTGTTACCGACGTAGTAAAAGTGAAAAAGGTTATGATATATTTTTACAATATTTCAAGATTTATGAAAAATAATAGTAGGTAATTAGTTCTATCGGAGTCTGATAAAAGGATTCCTTGCCACCATCAGACTTCCGTAGACAAAATCAACATGTCTCTCTAAATGTTCAAGAAATCATTCATATCACCCAAGAATGGAGATCATTAATTGTTTCTTGCACGGTTCATATAAGTTATAGTAATTCACAATGGCGGAATCAAGATTTACAAACATAACCAAGTTAAATGTCTAAACTCTATTACCTTACAATTTAATATCGAGCATGTAAGTAAAAGACAACGGAAGTAAAAGTGGATTTAATGTGTTACTACGCATGCTCTAACACATTCAATCTAAAGAAAATGAAAATGTAATAATCAACATATATAAAGGAAACATGTGACATTCGGTCTGGAACGGATGAATAATTTATCCGTTAGCTAGTACTGCTGCCTGCTGGTATAGAAATAGAAGTATCAGATAACTCGAACCTTGTTCAACACCTGTTCAAATGAAGCCATTTATGTTTGACCTTGGAGAATATTTCATTATTAAACACAGACCCGTGGGCCAGTAACTTTCAAGAGTAAAGCAAACTCCTTCATCACTATATACACTTACCTTCACGTATGGTCATAAAGACTCAAGTGCACAAGAGAAATTTAACACGTTCATGTCCTTTCAAGCCAAGATATATACTCATTCCCACAAAATCCATAGATAAATCCGTACTTATATATTTACTAATACCAATGAGCTTTATATGACTTACACAAATCAAGTAATCTGCCAAGACAACATCCTTAAAAACATGAACAAGTTGGCATTTCTCTGCTTTCTTCTCCTGCTAGTGCTGCCCCTTAGAACTGCAGCGAAAGATTTCCTTGACGATTACGAGGTTGGAACAGATGTCGAGGATTGGGAGGTAGAAGAAGATGATGATGGCGACGATGTTGAGAGTCGAAGGGGGAGTAAGGTTCTCGTCAATGTGGATGCATTTGATGCGGCTGGAAATGGTGTATCAGATGATACTCAGGTGAAAACTTTACTGTAAATGTGACAAATAGAAAATGTTTAAATTGTTCCTAATATGTGACATGTCAAATTCAGGCATTTGCAAAAGCATGGCAACAAGCTTGTTCCACTCCAAAATCGGTTCTCTTGGTTCCTCAGGGGCGTCGCTATCTAGTCAATGCTACCAGATTCAAGGGGCCGTGTTCTGATAAACTAATAATCCAGGTACATGCACATGGAAACTAATTGATCCTTCCATAAACTCTGGATCAAACAATTACCTTAACATGTATGGGGGTGTTGTATGCAGATTGATGGAACTATTGTAGCACCAGATGAGCCCAAAAACTGGGATCCCAGGAACCCACGGGTTTGGCTTGGTTTTTACAATCTAAACAGTACCTTTTTCCAAGGAAAGGGGGTTATTGATGGATCAGGAAGCAAGTGGTGGGCAGCTTCTTGCAAAAGGAACAAGACTAATGTAAATCTTAACAACATTTTGCTTAAGTGGTTATAGCAAACAAGAAATTATATAGAATTACTAACCCGTATTATTTGGTTCCTCGTATTGCCCCTCCCTCAGCCATGTGTATCAGCACCAACTGCCTTTACTATAGATTCAAGCTCAGCGATAAGAGTCAAGGGTCTCACAATTCAAAACAGTCAACAGATGAACTTTATCATTGCCCGTTCTGACTCAGTCCGCGTGAATGATGTAAAAGTTTCAGCTCCTGGGGATAGTCCAAATACCGATGGAATCCACATTACTCAATCAACAAATGTTGTTCTGGAAAACTGCAAGATTGGAACAGGTACATGCTACAAAACAATAAATCCATTTGTGCAGTTTCTAGGTTACTGTATCTGCCTACCTTTACTAGTTACTCCCCCTATCATTGTTATCTGATAGAGAACTTCATGCAATTCCAATATACATGTTTCAACATACATATGCAGCAATAAGTTTTTCAAAGAGCTAAGTAAAGATTCTCTGCAGCGGATAGTGAGTTAGAAACTTCGAGTTACTCGTTAGTTATGCCATTCATACAATCTCAAACACAGAAACACTTTCTTCAAACCTAGATATAACCAGTTCTTATCTGGACTTCAGGTGACGATTGTGTCTCAATAGTCAGCGGTAGCTCAGGTATCAAGATGAAGAATATATATTGTGGACCTGGTCATGGAATCAGGTAATGAATTAAACATGTATCAATGTTAAGATGTAAGTTTCAGAAATTAAACAATAGATACCAAAACATCAGCTCATTCATTATTTCCTTCAGATTTTTATGTGTATTTGCTTCTACTGTGATGTAACAGCATTGGTAGCCTTGGGCAGAACAACTCGACCGGCATAGTTGAGAATGTTGTCCTGGATAATGCATTCCTCAGAGACACAACTAATGGCCTCCGGATTAAGACTTGGCAGGTAAAACTGTGCCATTAGCAGTATAAGCCACTTACTAAACAGTAATGATAAAAGATTCTGGAGAATAAATCACAATCCTGTCTATCAGAAGAAGTATGGTAAGCCTATCCACGGATCAAATTTCGCAGATGCATGATATGAAAAGCTTAGTTTTAGTAAACCAGAGAATTGATGATACTTTCTTTGCTTTCACATTTACCTTCAACTTTCAAGTTATATGATAGAAACATAAAAGGACCTATTCACAAACGTACCAAGTACCAACACAGAGTTTATGCTCAGAATTATAACAGAACTTCATACGAATAAAATGGGGGAGGGGTGGATAAAACATCACCTGAATCCCACTTCAACAACGTTGCTCAAACATATTCCTGATTTGCAGGGAGGATCTGGTCATGTCAGAGCAGTACGCTTTCAGAACGTGAGGATGGATAATGTCTCCAATCCCATTATCATCGACCAGTTCTATTGTGATTCACCAAAATCATGCCAAAACCAGGTATACTATTCATGGAGTTGTACATGTGAATCACAAAATGTTTTTCCATTCGTGCCTAGCTAACATTGCTGAACATGCATCTGTGATTGCCTACATAAAGGACTGACACAAATTACCTCGTTGTCTTAGACCTCGGCTGTGGAAATAACCCAAATAATGTATCGAAATGTGACCGGGACTTCAAAAAGCCAACAGGCAATGAAATTTGCATGCAGTGACACTGTCCCCTGTACCCACATTGTTCTCAACAACATCAATTTAAAGCGAACTGATGGCACCGCGGTGACCTACTGTCATTCCGCGGCAGGCATTGGTTATGGATATATAGAACCTTCAGCAGAATGTCTGACATCTAGTGATAAGGGTATGGTCATCAAAGAGGTTAAAGAAGCTGATACTGCAACAACTACAAGTGAACACATCATTCATACAGAACTCTGAAAGTAGCCTCTTTCATGATACTATGACAATAGAGTATGAGACAGATTGATATAACTTGAGTCTTATTGTTACTCAAGTTCTATAAGAGTGAGTATGGTAGATATTTACTTGATAGAAATATCTATACACAGTTTTATATATACAAAAATGTAGAAAAGTGTGTTTTGAACAACTGGGGAGTGATGTATCCTACGGTCCTACACCATAAATTTTATATAACTAGAATGATATATGATGATTTAAGTACAGCTCTGTGTTAATGGATTGTCGTGCATCATTCCTGTTCTGCCTTTACAAGCACTATAAATTCCAGGACTATCCAAACGGTCTATTATAATCAGCAGTGCATGAGCTATACAACAAGATGGAAATTCATTATCACAATTCCTAACCCATAACTCATATTAATAAAACTCCATGATACTGTTACATGATAAAACAGTGCTTTATGGAATCATTGGATCCTTCAATTCTGATAATAGGCTATATGTATTCTAACTAAGGGCTCAAAATGACAAAGAACGAAGTAGCTAATTTGCATCAGAAAAACACCAGTTATTGCTTGATCTTATCTCAAAAACAACATAGCAGCTTTTCCAACATTCACATCAGCAGACTAAACAATCAACAATGGAACGAGGCACAAGTCTGAAGATATTCTATTGCAAACAAGCACGGTGTGCGAGTACATAATTTATCCAGTGAGGACAGGGAGTTGTCAGTAAAATTTAGGACAGCAAGGACTATACATACTATCAAGTCTAAGATAAAATGGGATGCTTTACTTCTTTTTCCATCCTGATGGCCATTAATTTCCACCTCAACTAAGCACCTCCATGGCGGGAAATGAGAACATTTTCTATAAAGAGCAGCTACATGTAGGAAGCATACGAATATGATAATCATATCATCTAGTAAACCAATTATGCCTACAACCTCTGTGAAAAGAACGACAACACATTCTTTTAAAGAGAATCCAGAAATGCCAAGCTATATAAATTTTAGAATCTAAAGCAGTACCTTCAGGTAATGTCCACTGGGCTAATGACATATATAGCACTGACAATAATCTGTGACAAGAAAATAAAAATCTGTGACGAGAGGAAGACCAAAATCAATGACAAAGAGTTACCTCAAGCACTTTAATAATGCAGAAAGGTATAGTATGAGTAATCAGAAGCATCTACTGCTATGCACTAACAAGAGCAAGAAAACTTTGTTGGTATGCCAAATATCAATATGAAATATCAGAAATGACAAGAATAGTTGTCAACGGTGAAGAGCATGATATCATAAGCTGCCACCAATCCATCTAGCGCAGCAGTAACTTACAGCCAGACAAACACGTGTCTTGATAACAAAAGGAAGCGATCTCTGTGGGTCCTTAATGTCTCTCACCAATCTCTTCAGAAGAAATGGAAGGTCTTGCATTCTCTGCCACAGGAAGCACCCCTTGTCAACAAATTCAGGATATTATTGAGCTGACTAAGACTCAATCAACAAAAACTGGCAAATGAACAAGAAAACGAGATAAACAACTACAAACCTGCATGAGACCATAAGAAGTCTCACCGTACAAACGGTTAATCTTTCAATCCTCGGTAGTATCTCAGTAGCATTAGCCATACCATGCTGCCTTAGGGAAGCCTCACTAGGGACCACCAAGGTGATCTCACGTCTACATAGCAGACATGTACATGCGTGAAGAGCAGCTCCATGATCCCAAATTTGCAGTATACAGCTACCTAACAACAGCCACCACATCCATCATAAAACTAAACTTCAATCCAACCAAAAAAGAAGAAAAGAAGAAGCTTCCTGTATCAGATTAACTCAATGTTCTTGTGCTTAATGGATAATACATCGGAAACGAACACAAACCAAGCCTTTAATCCCTAATCTTGTACTAATGCTCACAACTGTCGATATATAGTTAAGGACTTAAGGTGCAGGAGTTACAGATACATAGTTTTTAGTCACTGTATCAAATAATCATGACCAAAAATCCAACATCTAAACCAACCATTGATTTATGAAAACTTACAGGTTGATTGACAAACGATTAAAATCATTAAAACATTTTTGATGAATATACGAATATGAAACAAAATTACAGGAAAATAAGGACTGACCGCAGAACCAGTGAGAGCAATTAGCTTGGCAGGGAATGTGAAAGTCGGCATGGCAAATTGAACACACATCATCATTTGCTGTATCATCCATTTCTGTTCAATTTTTCTCTGATTCTTGAAGTTTTTCTCTGATTCTTGAAGTTTTATGCTTCGTTTTCGTTTTGGATGGTTAATTTTTCCATCCAGTTAATCTAGTTTTCTTAATTGGATGATACGTGGCGATGGCGCGGCAAGTGAAGCGACCCAGAAATAATGGCACTAAAGCCCCTCAAGAATAATAGATTCTTACATAACCTCTGATTGTAAAATAATTTACAATTCAAATACTCAGTTACCTACACTCTGAATGTTATCGAAATTTTCAAAAAGTAGTACTTACAAAGTCCCATAATAAACTTCTAGTCTTACAAGTTTAGTCATCCCGCAAAGAAGTGTTTTTAAAAGAGCCGAGACTCGTTAAAAAAGACGAGTAAAATAATGTACTTTAGTTGTCCATCAATAATCAATAAGTGATGTCAAACAAATAGAGTTCAATGTTATGATACTCAACTCAAGCTGAAGTGGACTGAGCTCGAGCTCGACTCGTTAAGAAAAAAGAGTAAAAAAGTAGGCTCGAGCTCGAGTAACTTCTAACGAGCTCGACTCACACGCGAGAAAAAAAAAAAAAAAAGCTCTATCAGACATTATCTATATAATATATTAATGAAAATGCAGGCTTAAGGAGCTGAACCGGCTCGGCTCATTAGATAAACGAGCATAAAAAACAAGGCTCAAGCTCGACTCACTTACCTCATTGAGCTAGTTGAACCCTTGTAGTGACTCGACTTGCGTGAGAGCTCTATGCAAGAAAGTACTCATTTAACTTTTTTATAATCTCATCGTATACTCACGTGAAACACTCATTTTTACGACTTTATAAACAATGTCTCTTTATACTTTATTCATTATTCATTCTTTTAAATAATATTCAATTTTTCATTTTGAAAATACACCATCACCTTTGTTTATTATTTTTATATTCAAGTGTTTCTTATTTTACTGACCAATAAAATAATGTTTGAGTAGAACCCACCATCATTTTTTTCTATTCATTCTTTATATTTTGTATATTCAAGTCAACCAATTTTCTTATTC
Source organism: Plantago elongata (assembly GCA_036897095.1). Taxonomy (NCBI): domain Eukaryota; kingdom Viridiplantae; phylum Streptophyta; class Magnoliopsida; order Lamiales; family Plantaginaceae; genus Plantago; species Plantago elongata. The sequence continues at coordinate 19,927 of JAYMSP010000599.1, read as the reverse complement.
TATTGACCAATAAAACAATATTTGACTAGCATGGTTTGATTCATTTAACACAATCTCAAAATTATGATTTATAACATGGTTTTTCTTGACTCATATGACTTTGTGAAATGGGAAGGTACCATTTTATTTATAATTTTGAATTCCGTACATATAGTTTATTAAAGTTGGTCATGTTTTTTTTAAACAATAAGTATAATTCGAGCTCCCGGCCTATTATTGTAGTAAAAACGTCATTATAAATGAGTTGCGCTTCATTGTCAAATTCATTTTACAATTTATAAATAAATCGAGAAGTTAATATTGAAACCAAACAAAATAATATGGACGTAGCTACACTTGAAAAGAAGAAAAAGGAATTATAGGGGGTCCATGTGGAAAATTCCAATATACCAAGGACCAATGTGAAACCCAACCTTCCCATATCCACACCAGTAGAAATTGCGTTCAATTTGAACCTCAGCCAGTTTTTGCCTCGTAATCCACTGGAGATTATCTCTCACTCACACTCTAAAACCCTTGCTGCTAGAAAGGCAAAAAAAATCCAGTAGGTGAAATTATTAATCATGATGATACTATCCATAATTCCAAAGCCAATTGCATTGAATGCACCTTTAATCTCCACAAAATTGTGCTATAATTGTAACAACAATCCCAATTTTTCCATTTTTCCATTCCTCACTTCCAACAAAGCTCCTCTCAGAATTCACCATGAACGCCACCGTTTGAGGACTCGAGTTTCTTCTCTCGTCCTTCCGCTCCTTCCGTTTCCTACCGATCAGGTCTGCTGATGAGCTGATCCTGATCCTTTTTCCGTTTCGTTTATGTTTTGGTTTATCTGGATCTGAGAATGATTTGTTGTTGAGAAAGTTATTTTTTATGTTGTTGTGATGTTATGTGGAATGTGTGTGTTGATTTGTGTGTTGTCACGCTGTTGGGATGAACTGGTTGTTGGATTTTGTGGATCTCATAGCTTGGATCTGAAAATGATGTGTGAATTTGGAATTTTATTACGAATAATGAATGTGTGTCTTTCTCTGAAACCGACGAGATGTGTTTAGCTGCGTTTGTTGTGATTTTCTCGAGTTGAGTTAGTTTTGAGATGAACTGGTTGTTGGATTTTGTGGATCTCATAGCTTGGATCTGAAAATGATGTGTGAATTTGGGATTTTATTATGAATGATAAATGTGTGCCTTTCTCTGAAACCGATGATGGAAGGTTCTGTTCGAGTGGAAGATTTAGTCCAATTTCTGTAACTGATTTTGTTATGTCAACACCATCAACATCTTCTGTGTAAATTTCTTATTTATATTTCTATTTCGGTTGGATTCGTTGTATGTACGTAACGATTAGCTATTTTTAGGTCTTTTAAGTGCTTTGGTATATTTGTTCCCCTGTCCGTAACCTGTAATAAGGATGTTTAATTAAAGTTAGCCATTACGCTTTTGCGATTTAATGCCTTTTTGTCTGACATGTGTAGGTGCTTGTTCCGTCTGAGGTTAAAACTCTGCATCTGTACGAAGCAAGGTATATAGCACTGCTAGAGGAGGTACATTGCATATTTTCTAGTCAATTTAATATAATTATGTCTAGTACTCTAGCTAGTTTGTCTACTACCGGACCACATTTTTATGCGGCAAACCATATGAGGAGGCATGGAGCCTTCCTCACACTCACCTTATTCATTTAATACCAATAGTAGATCCAAAATGGTACAATTACAACTTTGAGAACTAAATTACATGGTTTACTTCATTTACTGAGTGGTAGTTTTTTATGGTCTGGCTGTCTTTTCTTTGTATCAGTGTGTATCGATTCTTTAGCTTATCAGAAACTCTGAAGATGTGCCTATAATCTCCTTATAGTTTGATAGTGACACAAAATGGATGCAGTAAAATCTAGCCAGCTTTAAAACCAACCCCTACTAGCTAGCCCATCTGTATTAGAGGGCAGAGTGGTACAATGGTTATTTCCATTTATGCTGTCTTAGGTCCTTTAGCAGTGTGTGTGGTCTATACAATGTTGAGATCATGTAATGACAATGCTTGAATAGCCTCTCCTGATTAATTTTCTAATCCATACATGCATGAATGTCTTAATCCTAGAAGATGCAGAGGTAAGTTGAATCCCCAAATTATATTCCATATGCAGGACAGCATTATCTATGATGTGGTGGACCCTATCAGAACATACACAGTTCTTTGTCTAAAAGTTATCCCACACCGTTCCTTGATATTTTTCCTTACCCTGAACTTACTATGAAATTGTTACTAATAGTATTCGCCTGGTACTTCAAAATCTTGGATGTTTAAATGTATCACAATTTACCCTACTTATTTAGAATTTGATTGTGTATCAAAATAATACCCACACAGTCACATTACACCCTTCTGGCTCCCATAACTCCTTAAGCCTTCCAACACCAGTCTGAGTTGTTCCTGTAAATGTTGTTGGTGGGGGTATGCTAAATGATAATCTGAAAAAATATCCCCAAACTTCTGTTGATGATACCCAGTACACTTGAAGTTAACCCAACTCACGTTCGTGAGTATGGTAAATGTGCACTACATTGAGCAAAGAATTTACATGGTTTTCTTTGGTCATGTTTTTTTTTGTGGAGATTCTAACTTACTTTAGACTGCTTTTCTCTGACCACCTTTTGTTTTCTTTATGCAGTCTTTATTTCGGAAGAATAAACTCTTTGTACACTTCGTGCTGGATCCAATTGTCTTTTCTGCCATATCATCAGAAGCATCATTTGCTGCTAGATTTGGTTGTTTGGTCTCAATCGAGAAAGTGAGGTTCTGTGTCTTGGGATATTTATCTTGCTACGAAGTTCATGAACTCAATAAGCATTCTCTTATTTGTCTTCCAGGTTGAGCAGCTAAAGATTGGAGCATTAGTCTCAATCAGGGGTGTCGGCCGTGTCAAAGTTATAAAGTTTGAACAAGTAAGTAGTCACTGACCTTACAAAAATATTTGGAGATCGTAAATAGCTTTAATTTATATAGATGTTTTATTATTATTATTTAATTTTTAGATTTTCCTGAACTTAAAAGTTTCTGAGCCCCTGCAATATGGGCTTATTCTATGAACACCCAGTTTATTGCATCATAATGGGTGAATTTTGTGATGATTAGGTAGTTTCTTGTGCTTAACATGACCAAAGGTCAAATAATATAGGTAAAAAATAAATGGATTCAGATCAAATTTAAACACAGTGCCAATAACATTTGTAAATTACAACCAAGGCTACTAATGGAGTTGAGCAGTATTAACTTTGAAAAGGATAGGTGTGATGACAAAATGAGAATTGCATTTGATAGTGTGTACATTATTTGCTATTCCCTCCACTATGTCAAAAGCTTCCCATACCAAAAATGAAAACAATTTCAAATAAACATTATTCATTAGTTATTACCCTCACCACACAAACATATTTACAAATTTGCCTCCCCACTCATCATTACCTACTCAAGCAATACAACACTCACCATTCTTCATTCATTCCTTCCTCCTCAAATAATATTCCACCATTATAATATCTTCATTCTCCAATCACACTACTATTACTCACTCCTTGGTGTTTCTGCCCTTTTATAGCAATTTCAAAGCCCTTAAGGGAATCAAGGGAGTATTATACATGAATGCCTTCCTTTGCATGGTTCTCATATCCAAAGACTGCTTTTAACTTCCGATTTGGCTTTATTCTTGGGCTTGGCTAATTTCAGTACTACGTCGCACTGTACTATTGATAGTACACCATTCAAAACTTGACAAGTGTCATCATTTGAACATTAAAAATTTATTTATTAACAATTTAAATAATTTCAACAATTTTGAAAATACAAGTTACCTAAATTTACAAAGCTCATCATCTTATTTAGTCACTTCACATATTAACCCCAAAAATAAATCCCTCTTCCTCATACTTTACCACCACCTTCTCCTCCCCACTTCTTACATTAAACCGCCACCATCACGGCCACATTCACCGGAGAACCGGTGAAAACAGTTTCTTTTTTAAAATTTCTTCCAAAGCTTGTTCCTCTTCCATGGCGGAACAAACTACAACTTCCATGGCAGAAGAGCTACAACTTCCACCGTGGAAGAAGCTCGCCGAAGCTTCCAGATCTGGAAGCTCCGGCAAGAGCTTCATGGCGGAAGCTGTAGCTCTTCCGCCATGGAAGCTCTTTCTGACCAAAGATGGCCGGAGCTCCGCCACTTAAGCGGGGCTCCGGTCATCATTGATTTTTAATTAACCTTTTCTTTGGAAAAAATAACAAGTGGGTGTTTTGTGTATTTTTAGTTTATGTGAGGTTGATTTTTGTATTGGGTATATTTTGTAAAGTTTAAAAGATAAGGGGTGTGTAAATAATTGACCATATAATGTTTTTAATTATTATGCGACGTTGCAATACGTTATTATGCTACAGTGCGACGTCATGTCGCATTGATTTAAAATGAAGGGTTGAGATTAAATCTTAAATTAATCAAATGGTTTAGATTGTAGTACTATCGTTAGTACAATGCAACAGTACTATTATTAACCATGCCCTAGTTACTCAGTTCTTTGTGCATTGAAGAAATTTATGTTGTCATATCATAGATTGGCAAAGTACCCTTGAGCAGGCTTGCCCATAAGCTTAGGTTGTCTAATTCTTCTCTATTTGTAAATAAGCGCACCCTGTATAAGTTGTTGTTTGGTGGATTGCTTTTGTAGCCTAAAGAATATCATCATGGTTCGATCAAAAGTGAAGTACGAGTTTATCACCGATGATCGTGCTCGTCGTGAGACATATAAGAAAAGGAAAGGAGGTTTTTTGAAAAAACTAAGTGAATTGAAAACACTATGTAACATTGATGCTTGTGCCATTGTAATGAGCGACGATGAGACTCAGCCGGAACTTTGGCCTTCCCCAGATGAAGCATCTCGTATAGTTGAAAGGTTTCGAAGCTTACCGCCTGCCGCTCGCCAAAATAACATGACAAATCAAGTTGGATTTCTTAAGCATAATATTGCTAGGCTTACTGCTAATTTGGAAAAAGAAAACAAGCAAATTCGATCATTGGAAATGGAGCTACGCCTGGCTGAGTTTTTGAACACAGGTGAGGTGGATGTGGAAAGTCCAGACGATATAAATGACATGCTTCGCATATTGGAGAGGAAGATTCAATTGGTTGACCGTCGAATTGCCGATGTTGGGCCCTCTAGTTCTGCCATGACCCAAGGCGAAGAGAGCATTAACAAACCTCCATGTGGAAAAGGGAAGCAACCCCTTTGAGGAACCATTATTTGGACCTATACATTATAATCTTCCCCGTGAGATTCTGTCGAGTACTCTTAAAACTCAGCGAGACTTCTAGTCTTTTATTTGGTGCTATGTTCATGATCAAGAGTTTTTAAGACTTTTCATAATGGGAATAAGTTGTCCGATTACTTAGAATTTGTGACGTACCTTTAATAATTTTGCCATCTCTTGGATGAGTTGTGCCAAACATCTAGCCTTTGCTTGGAAGTTTTCGTTTGAAACCACACTTTTTTTTGTTACCTTTTTGGGTATGGAGAGACATGTATTTTTCTAAGTGAAATATCTATCTCATGCCAATCTAGGTTGCACTTTCCATTTTTATGATGATAGTTATGTAGATGTTTACTTTCCTAGTGTCTTGACTCAATAGTATAATACAATATAAATTGCATTATTAGTTCCCTTGTAGGATTAGGGGTTAGGAACTAACCATTAAGTACGAAGTAGCGTTTTCTTGATGCACTAAGTAGGATTAGATATGTTATGATACCAACCAAACATTTTTATCAGAAGTCGTATGATTCTGATGCTCTATTACTTCGCAAAGCATCACAGTGTTAATTTTGTTACCAATAATCTATTTGAAATTATAGGATTTCGATGCTCTATCACTTCTCAATCATTACACTGTTGATTTTGTTACCAAAATCTATTTGGAACTACATGCTTTGTCATTTAAACTACTAAGATCCTTGCTTAAAAGTGACGAATATGTGGTGAAAGAGGAGGTCGCCCGAAGATGAATTTTTTTTCTAGTGTATGTTGTCTTTGAGGGGTGAAACAAGCATTAGCATCTCATGGTTCTTATGTCCGGCACTAGGTTGACCTCACAAAAATACTTCTCGTGCTCCATAATGGAACCTGTAGACGTCATGAATGTTGCCTGACTCTTAAATTGAAAAATGTTCCTCTTGGTGAATCCGTTTTGTCCGCATGTGTTTGTTTGTCTTTAATAACGATGTAAGAACGAACTACCGAAGAATAAGAAGAAAAGCAAGAGACAAAAACGACAGAGAAGAAAAACATGGTTTTCCAGGCAATTTTGGTGGTCCAAGAATGGATGGGGTGTGTTAGAAATGGGAAGGCTCTGGAAAGGTGCTCCTTCTCCTATCGCGAGAGTCCCGACTCTGGTTTAGTGTGTTTCTTAAAGGACTTCTCTCTTCTTCATAGATGTCCTAATCCTAGACGAATAGCGTACGCTACTAATGATTGATTGCTTTCTCCATTTTCAAATAGGAATGCTTATACAAAGGGAAACCTTGCTAAATAGAAAGAACTCATCTTAATACTGCAACTCTCCAGGCATCCTGTTTCTCGAACTTGGTCTTTCGACTAACAAAGTGGGTTTCATTGCTATTAAGTTTACTATATCATCATTGTATTGCCTATATATCAAGGGGGCAACATCAATAATGAAGCAAACATGGCATGCATGTCATTATGATAAGTATCTCATGCCTAACATGCCATTGGCATATGCATGAAATGATTTACTTTGTATTAAGATGGCACAGAGACTTTGCAATTGCTGCATGTTTTGAGCACCAATTGGTTTCGACTTGGCCCTTGAAACCATGGCTTCACTTTTGCTCCCAATCCATAAAACTGGTGTTATTGACTGCGCATAATATCATGCATCTGAGTGAGACGGTCTCTGGCGCTCTGTGCAATTGCCCTTTCATACTTAACGTACAAGATAAATTCCTCGAAGTCCAAATTATACCCCATAATTATTCGCGCGCGCATGTGTGGTTGCTTCGTTTAGTTTCAACAAGAAACAACTAAATAGTTGTAATGTATGAAAGGATGGTAATTATCTATCTCAAGTGATCTTGTTTCTTTAATGTTGTAGTGTGTCAATAGTATCATATCGTATAGTCTATAACACGTTTCTTTTAGTTTCAATAAGAAACTAATAGATTAATTAACATCTAGGAAAGAATGGTAACCCGTGTCGTTGATCACGCGCGATTGCGCCCAATTGATGGGTTCCCGCTACAGGATATACATGTATCATGTAGCGGGAACAATATATATTGCGGGTTGTCGCGATCGCGTTACGCTTTAGGAAGCTTAAGTAATTTTACCCCCACTTATGGATTGAATAGAAAGAAAAAAAATCAGTAAGCAATTTGTTATGTGGACCCATTATACTTCAAGTGGACATTATTTGAGATTTTGAGTTATGGTTTTGATGTAGTTTTTCTTTTTCTTTTTTAACTTCACTATCCCGCCCTCGCCGCGATCTGGGGTCTTGGTTTTTTGGGCCTAGCGCGATGCGTCCCCATACGCGATTGACATTATTAACTATCTAAATTGGAAACTATAGTGTTTGTTAAATGTTGTAGTGAGTTATTCATATGAGATTACATCATTTTGAGTGGATCAAATTCACAATATTGCATCATTTATAATATATAAATTATTAATGTCCAAAATACTTGCATTAGTTATTGGTACAGGTACAAAATCGCAACATACCATATTGGCGCCGGCAGGTGCAAGTGTGAGCCTGTATCGAATTTGAATACCTTATTGGCACTGACAGGTGATTAATTGTTCCACGATCTGGCAGCATACCCATTAATAGTTCCAGAATTTGATACCATGCATATTGGTACCAGACGTGGGTACAAATTGACACTCGATATCAGTAATAACTGGTAGTTACATGGCACCATAATCTGGCGCCATTTTGATCACTGGTACCACCAGACCATGGTATCTTATATCGTATTCTCTGATCTTGGGTTTTGTTTTGGAAGTGAATTATCTGGCCATGTTCTATGTTATGAATGATGTTGACTAACCATGTTCAATGTGTTGACTGATGCAAGGTCTTGAAGTTGAATGACTTATAATAACTAATAAATCTTGACCACTTCCTCCTTCAATTAAGTGTCATGATTAGTTTCTATGTTACATAATTGATTACAGAAAAGGTTATTTTAGTCCATCTATATTTTCATCTAGGGTCAGGAGCAATTTATTCAGGTCCTATAATTTTAGATTTTTGTAGTTGGTTTTGAGAGCACGTATTTTCTGCAAAATTTGTGCCTGAGAGCAATTCTTCCTAAACTTATACATATATTTTCTGCATGAATGTTGGGTAAAGGGTTATAGTGCAAGGACAAGGTCTACCAAGGGAATGCATTCTCAGTTAGCAGTTATCTAACATTTTTGTCAATATTTAAGACGCAACTCCCGACAAGTTAGTGTGATAGCTACTACTTGAGAAGTCTTTTCCTTGAGTAGTTTAGTACTGCTATGAGCTATTTAATGTTTATGTACCTGTTACTTGAAATTATTCGGCCATAGTTCATTTAAAAAAAGAAGCAGTGGCTTACCAATTACCATAAAAGAAAGCATGTAGGGTTTTACTTTGGATGCTACGTACTGAACGTCTTGTCTGGCTTTTGGTTTGCCTGGCTTATTCCTTGAGGAGTGAGTCTGTTTACACTTCTTCGTTTGTATCCCTCAAGAATCCAAACCCCGTGAAGTGTAAAATCAGTAGTACTTGTTTGTTGTGCACCGGTTGTCCTTTTAAGGTAGGATTTCATTTTCAAGTACTGAATTGTCTGTTTTTAATCCAGCTTGAAGAATTGTCTGTTTTTAGATCCAGCTTGACTGAAAGACAAGGATTCAATATCATTGTAAACATGATATGAAAACAATAGTTTATAAAGTAACACACTGGATTGTGAACAGATTAACAAAAAGTAGGGATTATAGGATTAAAAGATGTTGTAAATGCTAGCTACTGCAAAATAACTGTCTAATGTGAACAAATTGACAGGTTCTGAAGTTTACTGCCTGCCGCTCGCCAAAATAACATGGCAGACCAAGCTCAATTTCTTAGGAATAAGATTTCTAGGCTATCTGCTAAATTGGAAGAGGAAAACAGGAAAATTCGATCATTGGAGCTGGAGCTACGCTTTGCTGAGTTTTCTAACACGGGTGACTTGGATGGGGCAAGTCCAGACGATATAAATGGAATGATTCGCATAGTGGAAAGGAAGTTGCATTTGGTTGACCGTCGAATTGCCGAGCTTGGGATCTCTAGTTCTACCATGACCCAAGGTGAAGAGAGCGAAAACAAACCTCCCTGTGGAAAAGAGAAGCAACCCCTTTGAGGATCCATTATTCGGATCTATAAATTATAATCTTCCCCGTGAGATTCTGTCGAGTACTCTTTAAAACTCAACGAGACTTCTAGCCTTTAATTTCGTGCTATGTTCATGGTCAAGAGTTTTCAAGACTTTCCAAAATGGGAATAAGTTGCCCTATTTCTTAGAACTCGTGACATACCTTTAATAATCTTGGCATCTTTTGAATGAGTTGTGCCAAACATCTAGTTTTTGTTTGGAAGTTTTCTTTTGAAGCCACACTTTTTTGTTACTTTTTTGGTTATGGACATACATGTTTTTTATTCAGTTATGATGATAGTTATGTAGGGGTTCACTTTCCTAATGTCTTGACTCAATAGTAAAGAACACAATATAAATTGCATTATTTGTTTCCTTGTAGGATTAGTAGTTAGGAACTAACCATTAAGTACTGAGCAGCATTCTCATGATGCACTAAATCAAAAGTTGGATTAGATATGTTATGATACTAACCGAACATTTTTATATGGTAATTAACTATCTAAAATGTAAACTAACAGGGTTTCTTAAATGTTGTAGTAAGTCATTCATATGTGATTTACTTCACTTTGAGTGGATCAAATTCAAAATATTGCATCATTCATAATAATTATAGTATTTATGTCCAAAATTCTTGCATTAGTCATTCGTACAAGTATAAAATGGTTACATACCATATTCACACTGACAGGTGTAAGTGCGAGCCTGTATTGAATACCATATTGGTGCTGACAGGTGATTAATTGTTGCACGATCTGGCAACATACCCGTCAAAAGTTCCAGAACTTGGTACCGTGCATATTGGTACAAGATATGGGTACAAATTGACAGTAACAACTGATAGTTACATGGCACTATAGTCTGGTACACCAATTTGATCACTGGTAGTCTGGTACCACCAGACCATGGTACCTTGTATCATATTCTCTGATCTTGGTGTTTTGTTTGGAAGTGAATCATCTGTGCATGTTCTATGATATGAATGATGTTAACTAACCATGGTTTCTTATCTGTTGAATGATGCAAGGTCTTGAAGTTGAATGACTTAGAATGCATCTTGATCAGTTCCACCTCCAATTAGGTTATTTTAGTCCATCCATATTTTCATCTGGGGCTAAGAGCAATGCATTCGGGTTCTATAATTTAGATATTTGTTGTTGGTTTTGAGAGTATGCATGATTTGTGCCTGAGAGCAATTCTTCCTAAACTTATACCTATATTTTCTCCATGAATGTTGGGTAAAGGGTTATAATGCAAGGGCAAGGTCTGCACCAAGGGAATGCATTCTCAGTGAGCAGTTATATTTTGTCAAGATTTAAGAAGCAACTCCCAACAAGTTTGCGTGATAGCTGCTAATTGAGAATGCTTCTCCTTTAGTAGTTTAGTACTACTATGAGCTATTTAATGTTTATGTACCTATTACTTGAAATCATTCGGCCATAATTCATTAAAAAAAACCAAGCAGTGGCTTACCATAAAAGAAACATGTAGGGTTTGACTTTGAATGCTACTTATCGTACTAAACTTCTTGTCCGGCTTTTGGTTGCCTGGGTTATTCCTTGAGGAGTGAGTCTGTTTACACTGGCTTCGTTTGTATCCCTCAGACCCTCACAGAATCCAAACCCTGTGAAGTATAAAACCGTAGTACTTGTTTCTTGTGCACCTGTTGTCGTTTTAAGGTAGGATTTCAAGTCTGAATTGTTTGTTATTAAATCCAGCTTGAAGGGAAGGCTGGATCTCAATATCATTGTAAAAATGATATGAAGTTGACAACAGTTTGTAAAGTAACACGCTGAATTTGGAACAATTTAATACCTGCTAAACTTGGGGATTATAGGAAGGAAAATGCCAGCTACTGCAAAATACTGTAACTGTCTAATGTAACGGCATGCAGAGAAATTACTGAAAATAGACAAGAATGAAGTAATAAAGTCACATGCATTTAATATTCAAGCTTAAATAAGTAACCTTCTTAAATTGTCCTTTTAGAAAGAAAGTAAATAACGGAGTTACTTCATATTAACTTTTTTGCAGGCACAACCTTACTTGACAGGTGAAGTCATCTCAATACAAGACAAGGCTTCTGAGAAAATAACGGAAATAAGCTCCAAAGTTTTGGAATTGAAAGAAGCACTTCGGAGTTTGAATAGCTTGGAGATAAAGCTGAAGGTTCTCTCTTCTTCTGTGGTGGCATGTGCATGCTTGTATCAGTATCTGAATCAGCAAGAGTATTCATAAGGCTGTGTGTATTTTGTTTTTCTTTATTATATCTCTGTTCGGAAATATTGGCAATAAGTTATGTAAAATACCTCCTTTATGGAAAAAGCATCTCTACCCTGGATCTGATTTTCCCAAAAAATGAGAGAATTTAGAAGCTACAATCAAGCATTTGAAGCCGATGTATGGCCAAATTACTATTTCTGTTTCCTGTGCAAGATGCACTCCTCAGACAATGAGAAAATGTTTCTTGCATCTAATGGAATAATCAGTTGGGGATATGCATTTATTAATCCCCATTTATCTTACTCTTTGACGCAGGCTCCTCCAGATGCGATACTGCAGACTCAAATCTCTAGTTGTCTGAGTTGGGCGGAGAAGCAGCTGTCCTTGGATTTCATCCCAGATTTCATTCCACCTGTAGCTGAGCTTGTTTCTTTTGCAGCGTTTCAACCTGTCACGGGTAAATCTGGTGATCCTTGCTTACCATGTTTTCTAATTCTTTACCAAGATAGGAAAGGCATAGTAATTGCTAATTTTACACAAGTGATGAAATGTGTCCATGTGCAAACTACGAACAACTAGCACCTTTCACTATGTTTATACCCATCTTGGAAAAACCAATTTGATGGTTAGCTATATTATAGTACCTGCAGATATTATCACAGGACACAGGATCACACATGTATAATCTTAGGAACTGAATTTTCCTATTATAAGGGGAAAAAACATTTCACTCTACTATAAGTTGGGGGAATATATCAAACACTTGGATTGCTGGTGGTGTAGTCTTTTCTGATGTTCCAGAAAATCTGGGTTTTCCTGAGAATTCACTTTTTGCTAGATTGGACTTAATCTATTTTTGTAGTGTACATTCCTAATTGAAATATTTTCAGGAATCCGTTCTGCGAATTTGCCAAAGAGTATCTCTTTGGTTGTTTTATTGTATATGAACTTGTATAGTTAGTAACAGGGTAGAAGCACCATAGCTAATTTTTTTTCTTCTTCATGTCATCCTGTGCTTCCTTTCCAGGGATGACTAGATGGGGATGCTTGAGTCTTTCCTTTCACTAAATATTTTTCATGTCAACATAAAGTAAAGTCGAAAATTGAAATGGAAACTAGCAATAATATGTGACTTATTCCTACTGAAGAAAAAATCTTTACCTGTAACAGAGCTGAACACCAATTGAATCAGACTCCATAGTTAGCATATTCAAATTATGGGATTAGCTAATCTGAGTCACCAAGAAAACAAATTCTTCTTCTGTTTCTTTTACATGTATGAACCCCTCAAACAACTTTATCTTTCTATTCATTTTTTAATTTCGAGTCCTGTCTTAGGTTGCTTATGTTCTTTCTATAATGGCAAACCCCGTTACTTCAATTAGATTTTTGTTACCATTCCTTCAGTGGGGGCAGTCCACAGACTCGCTCTGTATTTTATACCTTCTCTGTCCCATTTTGGTGATCAGTGCTTTCCATTTCATTCCGTCCTATTTGTTTCTCATTTTATTATTCGGCTGATCTTAATATAATAATCTTTAATTACCAGTCCACCCCGTTTTTAAATGAACAAACATACTCAACCAACCCTCTTAAGTGTTTTACTGTTAGAACTTGGAACCATCAATGGCCTAAAAACAAATATGTACAGCACACGCTCCTATTTAATCATGCCAAAGCCATATGTTGAGTATCCATTGGGACGGAGGGAATATCGTTTAGGAGTTAGTATTACATTTGCAACCAGTTCTGCTTATTGTCTCTATATGGTCCAAGACAAGTAAGTAACAGAACAAAGTGATTCTTACTCTAGAAGGGAACAGTCTAGCACAGGATCCAACAGATTTAGCTGGGATATAAGCTTAACTACCCAGGATAAATTTTTTTTGTGCTAGCCATCTTTTATTAAGTACAGGATCTGATTGAGGTGTATTATGCTAGAACAAACTGGACCACCTCAGTCTTGAGCCTCCCAAAGTGCGGAATACTCATTTTGTCTACACACCATTTGGCAACAGGTGCAACTGAATCAGAATTGCTAAAGTTACGCAAAGAAAAGTTGGCAGCAATGGAGGTGACAGACACATTAGAAAGACTGGAGAGCTCCATTGAGTTGGTGAGAAACAACATTGCTGTTCTTGCAGCTAAGCTTGCTATTCAGTCTGTACAGGTCCCCTGAGCAATGTAAAGTTCAAATTTGGTCATCTCCACATGAGGCCAATGTAGCATGGAATGTACTATGTTCATACATACTTGTATTAGTAAGAGTATGATGAACTTTTTGGTCTTTCTGAGCTTGCAGTCCTCGAGGATGAAAAAATCTAACTGTAAAGAACATGCACCTTTGTAAGAGTTGGAAATGATAAATGACACTGGGCTCTGTAAATTCTAGCCAAATATAGACTATGTTCCTTGGCACTATATCATGGTAACAGAGAGAATTGCTCCTCCTTGCTTATGTCATTTCTTGAGGCCGTTCTTATAGGCTATAGCACCATATTCAGGAACAATGTTTGTAAATGGAGCGCTAGTGATGATACTTTTCTCTAAATATAAATTATATGCAGATGCAGATATAAATAAGGTTTCACGGGGGTATTGTAATTTAAATAAGTGTGGTATTAAAAGTTAAATTTCACATATTCATTTTAGAAGATTACATACCACAATCACCAAATTAAATTATGAGACTAAACTGTAAATTCTTCATCTACTAATCAACAAGGAACAAATTACAACACTGCACTTATAAATTACTCTGTAAAATAATAAAGTTTTTTTAATTTAATTTCATCCAACTCAATAAATTTATTTTCGAAATAGATTGTTATACGAATATTTCATTGATAAGTAATAAACTAATTAATGTGATAATCTTGTCCAGAAAATATTACATTTAGTAAATCAACAAAATCAAAATTAATTCACTAAACAGTTTTTAAAAATAAACTAGCTACCTTGTCAAATAAGGCGAACTACAAGATCCTAACTCTCCAACTCATAACTCTTAGTTCTCGAATTTGCGCTCGGAACGTGTAAATAACCGTAGAGCACGCCATCATTGCTTCACCCAAACGAGCACGAACGACTTTCATACCATTTTACCTGCCGCCATAGTCCGCCACACGCCCAACACACAGACGCCATCGATTGCGGCGGCGCGTGCCTAGCAAACACCGTACAAAGTCACACTCGAGCATAGACACACACACACACCTACTACATACATCCGTCACCGATTGAGCCACAAATCAGGATGAATTTTTCCGACGAAAATTTTGAGCTAAAGGAAGTGGATAGACTCAAAGGTCACACCGATAGGGTTTGGAGCCTCGCTTGGAAACCTAACTCCGGAACCGACGGTGTTCCTGCTCTTCTCGCTTCCTGCAGCGGCGACAAAACCATCCGCATCTGGGAACAATCTCCTACCACCGGCTCTTTCTACTGCAAGGTTACCTCAACTTTCTGATTGCTGCTTGTATTTTACCATTTTAGATGCTCGAGGAGTTAATCGAAGCTTTTCGAGTTTGTTAATTGCTCGAGTTTATGGAATTACAGCTAATTAGACTTTATGAATAGTTGGAATAAGTGTTAATGTTGTTGATGACACAATGGTACAGGCAGTGATGGAGGATTTGCATAATAGGACAGTTAGATCGTGTGCGTGGTCGCCGTGTGGGAAGTATTTAGCGACGGCGAGCTTTGATGCAACCACGGGTATATGGGAGGATAATGGTGATGAGTTTGAATGTGTAGCTACTCTAGAGGTGAATACTAATTTTTATTTTAGGCGTGTGGATTGGTATTTGTCTGGAGTTTGAATTGCATTGACATACAGGGTCATGAGAATGAAGTTAAATGTGTCTCATGGAATGCGTCTGGTACACGAATAGCTACTTGTGCGAGAGACAAGTCAGTTTGGATATGGGAAGTTTTGCCGCAGAACGAGTTTGACAACCTGTCTGTGTTGCAAGGACATACACAGGATGTTAAGATGGTGAAATGGCATCCATCGGTGGATATTCTGTTCTCTTGTAGTTATGATAATACTATTAAGGTACTTATGAGAGCATACAGATACAATATTCGTAGCAATTAAGCATCTAACAGTTTTAGACTGAGGGAGAGCTGTAATTGTTTGTACTTGTACAGTATGCTAATATGATACATTTGTCCAATTGTTGTAGGTCTGGGCTGATGATGGCGATGATGATTGGTACTGTGTGCAGACCCTGAATGAATCCAGGGGGTGTGTTATTTGTCCAATACTTGTTATTATGTTTTTGTGGACAGCTCTTACTGCTTAGAATACTACAGAGTTTGTCTCTTTTGCAACACAAATCAAAGGAAGAAAAAAAAAAACCAAAATAACAAAATTGTAGCTTGCCACTAGTAGGCTGATTCATGCTTAGTGGCTCAAGTAGCAAATCGTTATTATCTAGTGTTGTTTTGTGATGTTAACAATCTTCTTGAGATCAAAAGTTAGTAGATACTAGATAAAGATTCTGTAAACTTGTAACCAAATTCAAGTTTATCTTCTTTACAGCACAACCTTATCACTGTCCAAAGTTTAGATAATATGTCAGTGTTTTTTATAGTATGTGCTTGAGTGCTTCTATTGCCACAAGCTATAATTTCATTTTTAGTTATGTGATGGGCTGGTTGTTTAAATTGTATTTCTGCGCATCAAGTCACTGTAATTCAGTATATTATGTAAAATTTATCTTGACTTACCATATCAACTTTCTTTTTTCCTCATATAGTGGGCATAAAGCTACAGTCTGGGCCCTGTCTTTTAATGACAGCGGAGACAAGATGGTTTCTTGTAGGTATGCATGGGTTTGGTTGTATCTCGCTGTGTTATTTTCTTCTCTTTCTTTTTTTCTTCCTGGTAGCAATTTGCATTATGTTGTGTTTGTACCTTTTCTATGATTATGGAATTCAGTAAGCTGTATCAGCAAAAATAATTAAATAACATTGAAGAATGGTCAAATCCTGTTCTCAATAACACATTAATCTAGAGTACTTGTGCTAATGGAAGACATACACATAATTCGCTCAAATATATTTTGCAGTGATGATCTCACTATTAAAATATGGAGTGTAGACATCAAGAGGCTGTCTACAGATAAAAACACACCTTGGTAAGTTATTTTCCGTCTTACCTCTTTTTACTTGAAGCAGGGGTAGTGAATTTATAATGTTTGATCTCGTCTCGTTCTATAAGCATTGAAATTATTGGTGCACTAATTTATTATTAAAATCTATTTTTGTCAGGACACATCTATGTACTCTTTCTGGTTATCATGACCGGACTATTTTTTCAGTAGATTGGTCAAGGTAAGGTATCTGGACTTCATCATTTATTAACACCCTTTTGTCAATTGGGATATTGAACTTTTGTTTTCTAATTGTCTTAGATGTTTATGGATTTGTTTATAATCTTATTCCAATTTATAAATATTACAGGGATGGAATAATTACCACTGGGGCAGCTGATGATTCAATAAGCTTATTTGTGGAGAGTGAAGATGCTCAGGTAACATTTAATGCATGTAATCGGTCAACCTGTTAAATCATAAATTGTCTTTTGAATTCCTTTCTTAGTTTCTTTCTCATGTGTCGATATTTTATGTTGCATAGATTGATGGACCTACTTACAAATTACTACTGAAGAAAGAGAAGGCTCATGACATGGATGTCAATGCTGTGCTGTGGAGTTCCACGGTATGTAATGATATTCAAAATTGGTCTAATGCAGTGTATGATGATATTTAGTGTGGTTAACTATGATACCTGATGTCTTTACTAAGTCAATGCCAGACTCGGTATGTTATGTTTTAACTTTTAACACAGAAACCTCATGTTTGCCTGCATCATAGGTGATTGCAACACAGATGCGATTGTTTTACAGTTTATGTACAGTTACACTAGTTGATTTTAACATTCAAGAGCTACATGCCAAGATGTAAACTACAATCTTATGCAAGATAAGATAGCCTTAGTAGATAAGCTTCAAATAAGAATTATTAATATACTATTAACTAAGAAAACAGTTTGCTCCTGATGGAATGAAGTATGCTTGTTAGATGGTTAGTTGGAATTTCAAGTCCTTGACAAGAAGTGAAAGTGTGGAGCGAATAAGATTCATGATTATTGGAGGAAGAGTGCACACTGGTGGACTAATTCTCATACTCCACATCTTAATGCTTTTGTACATGGTTACTTGAATTCATATTTACAAAAACACCAAGATACTTGTAACCGGAACCAAGTTGGTTTCA
This sequence comes from Plantago elongata, assembly GCA_036897095.1. Taxonomy (NCBI): domain Eukaryota; kingdom Viridiplantae; phylum Streptophyta; class Magnoliopsida; order Lamiales; family Plantaginaceae; genus Plantago; species Plantago elongata. Next base: position 1,965 of record JAYMSP010000599.1, on the reverse strand, counting down.
TATCAAGTTGATGAACTGCAAAAGATATCCATTTGCTTTGTCAAATTAAAAAGCGTAACGAGGGAATGGGGCAACATCAAAATTTTGAATGCTAATATTGAATTGTCAATAGAAGCTTTTCTGATCAGTGGGAGAACAATAACAGTTCTAAATAAAATTCAGGATAGAGGCTTCTGGTGGAAATAGTGGGAGAACAACTGTTGAGATATGGAGCCAAAACTAAATAAGGAAAGGGAAAATGAATTGAAGAAGGAAATTGAGTTTAATTAGGAAAGGATATAGGTCAGTGTTTTAACGAATACTGCTGGAAGAGTATTTTTTTAAGCTACATCTGTCAGTGTTTTAAAGGGTACTGCTGGGTTTCGCTTAGGGCATTTTGACTGTAAAATGTCACATTGCTAAGCTACACAGTGCTCTACTAATTATTTTACGCATTGATCAGTGTTGCTTGTATAATTGTCAAAGTAGAACAGAACTGTTTGTGCCCCCCCCTGCTAGGTTTCGAAGATCCTTAGATGTTTTGCACCAACGGATGTTGAAATGTTGATTGTATGATTGTTAAAAACAGAATTAATGTTTCACCAAACTTGTGAAAAAAACAAGTCATGTTTCTTGGGTTAGTAGCAAAAACAGTGCTGGCTAACTAAAAAGTAAAAAGGCTGGAAAAAAACAAATATGAGACCGGGTTTTGCTTCTAAAGAGAGTTAAAAGGTTATGGTTTTGCAACTCTCTAGCAAAGTTGGTACCTATTTTTAAACTAGAGAGGTATTCTTGTTTTACTATTTTGGGTAAATCAGTGGTAGTATCGTCTTTTTTTTTTTTCACTACTTGTACTCCATAAAGTGTACATTATAGTTTCTGTATAATTAATTTGTTTCCATCGCCATTATTGATGTTTATCTGATTGTAATGTGACAGAATCGCAAGTGCCTTGCCTCTGCTAGTGACGACGGGACTATCAAGATCTGGGAATTTGGCCCTTCATCGCCCGGACAGATGAAACTTCAGTAAATATAGCTTAAAAAGTTTGATTATCACAGTTAATTTGCTTAATTTATCCCAAGCTATTGTAGAAGTATCACATGTACCATAGTAGTTTGTGTTACATGAGGTATTCTTCTTGGATATATAGGTACATACATTAAAATGAAAATTTATGACCCTGTTTGCTTTTTTGGGGGATAATTGGGACTTGGGATAGCTGTTGTATCTGTTTCGTTGAAGTATTGAGTTTATCAAACACCAGTCCTTCCATTCAGTCATATAAGGCTTGGTGGAAACACTTGCGGAATCCTTGATGGTAACAATATTCATTCTTTCCTTCCTATCAAACAAGATAAACTGATCATTATAGATTATGAATCTATAATCTCTTTGTTCTTCACAAAGGTACAGGCTGCATACTAGACATCAGACATCTGGTCAAATTGGAAAAATATATAGTGAATATCGACTCATCTGCTGATCAAACTGGAAAAATACAGAGAAGATTGACTCACAAACTGAGATATTGCCCAGACTCCAAAGTGTTGCAGTTTTAGTGAGACCCATTCTTGATGTATTCTTCCCGTCGACTCTTGGACATTAGGAGGGCAGTCTCTCATAATCAACTTTTGTAGCGTGTCGATTTCTCCAATGTCAGCTGGAACTTCATCTAGTCGGAAACAACAGTCTCAAGACGTGGAAAGTGTACACTTTCAGCTCTCCATTCGCAAAGGGCTAAAAACTTCATTTACAGGTACTTCAACTCACCGTCGCTTGGTCATGCCTGGGCATACGGCACATAAAACGAGTCGCTCTTCAATTTTAGCTAGGGATGTGCAACGGACGGATACGGATCAATCCGCATCTGTTTGACCGGATATCCGGTCAAACGGATAGAAAAATAGTCCATCCGTTATCCAATCTGTTCCGAGCGGATTGGATACGGATAAATCCGTCGGATATCCGTATCCGGTAAATTTA